>CM075508.1:10617500-10720000 GCA_037950675.1 Hypophthalmichthys molitrix
AAAGTTCAAAAGAACAGCATTTATTTGAAATATAATCTTTTGTAACATCATAAATCTTTACTGATTGATTTAATACATCCTCGCTAAATAAAAGTATTAATTTCTTTAATTTCTTTTCAAAAAAAATAAAAAAAAATTCTTACTGACCCCAAACTTTTGAACGGTAGTGTATAATGTTACAAAAGCTTTGTATTTCAGATAAATGCTGTTCTTTTGAACTTTCTATTCATCAAGGAATCCTGAAAAAAAAAAAAAAAAAAAAAAGTACACAACTGTTTTCAACATTGATAATAATCATAAATGTTTCTTGAGCAGCAGATCAGCATATTAGAATGATTTCTGAAGGATCATGTGACACTGAAGACTGGAGTAATGATGCTGAAAATGCAGCTTTGCCATCACAGGAATAAATTACTTTATAAAATATATTCAAACAGAAAACAGTTATTTTAAATTGTAATAATATTTCACAATATCACTGTTTTTACTGTATTTTTAATTAAATAAATGCAGCCTTGGTGAGCAGATGAAACTTCTTTTAAAAACATTAAAAATCTTATGTGTCCAAACTTTTGACTGGTAGTGTACATGCATGTGTGCATAATAAATATCCACAATACACACATATATATTACTTTTTATTTTAGATGCACAGCACTAACTCTGACATAATAAATATAAAATCAAATGAAGCAAATAAAAAGAAATCAACTAAAATAAAATTTACAAAAGAAATAAAATAAAAAATATAATAAAATGAAAAAATAAACAGTTCATGTGTTTAGGCTGGAAAAAATAAAATGGGTGCTTTGTTAAAAGAGCAAAGTTAGATCAATGTTTTTTATTGTCCAATGACGGTGGCCATGACAACCCAATGACAACCTCAGGAAAGCTGGCAGCTGCTCCCAAGTTCCCAGTCTGGTTTCCAAACAGTGCTCAAATAAACCCACAATGCATCACTCTGTGTTTTCCTAACACGGCTGTCCTGTACATCTGCACCAATTGGAATCGTCCCCGAGCCAACTGTACAAATGAAAAATGCGAATGCTCTGTCTCTACACCTGTGCCTGCTTCCCTACAGGAGACAGAGGCATGTGGTTGTTATTACACAAAAATGCCTTAGTGACAGGTGAGACCAATCGCTGAGAGATACCCAAGCTAGAACTGGGATCAGCGCTGTGGTGCTGTTAATCACACGAGTTCTCTCATGATGTCATCGAGTAGCCTCGTGAGTAATCCTGTACGTTGCTTTATGACATTGTTTTTGTCGGAGTGAGTCAGAGGCTTCCTGATATGAGGCAGCACTGACTGAGCAGAGTCCTCAGCTGCTGGGGAAGACACAAACTCTCACTTTCTTTAGCAAATCGCACACACAAAAACATTCATTTAGAAAGTGACGGTTTGGCAGCATGCAGCACAGGCTCTGAGCTCGCATGAGACCCTTCCCCCAAACCACAAGTCTTGCAGTTGGGGCTGGACGAGCATTAACAAAATTATTACTGAACATAAATACAGAATATTTAAAGTAACAATGTTTAAAGAAACGACAAAAGTACAGAAAAATGTTTTTCACAAAACAGAATACTAAAAAGAACAGCCTACTTAATATACTAGTAAACTAATATTTCAAACTAATGGTGTTCTTTTGAACTTTCTATTCAAAGAATATTTGTTTACACACAAAAATATTAAGCAGCACATTGGTTTTTAACACTGATAATAATAAATGTTACTTGAGCAGCAAATCAGCATATTAGAATGATTTTTGAAGGATCATGTGACACTGAAGACTGGAGTAATTACAGACATTTTAAAGCATGTAAAATGCCACACAGATTTCACATGAACATTAAGTGAACGAATCACTGAATCACTTTCGAACCAAATCACTGAAACTGACAGTGCAAAGAAATGATTTACAGAACTGAATTTTATCAGCAACCTTGCTACTAACATTAAAGGATTTGTTCACTTTAAAAAGAAAATGACCCCAAGCTTTACTCAGGATATTTATTATTATAACTCTGTGTTCATCAGAAAGAAGAAAGTCATATACACCCAGGATGGCTTTAGGGTGAGTAAAGCTTTGGGTAATTTTTATTTTAATGTAAACTAATCCTTTCACGAAAAACCTTATACCGCAGTGTTCATGCACTGTGATATAGGTAGGAACTAAACTAGCGGTGTGGTCTTCTGGGAATATAATCGCCAAATAAAAAGCACTTAAAAAACCAAAACAATGCAATAATCATGATCTTGGTTAACTCTGTAAATCTATAAACAAAACTGCATACCAGTTTAGTAAATCTTTTCTCCGTGAAAGCATGAAGTGATGATGTGTCAAAAAACAAAATGAATAATAAAATGTTTACCACCCTTACAAAAATATACAGTGGCTAAAAAATAAAGACTTTATTTGCAACACATTTACCACATAATAACAGGAAATTCACCACAAATGGTTACTACTTTTAATAGATGCACTTTTATTATCCAAGGAGCTGTCTATAGGGGAGGAGGCTGCTATGAAAGACTGTGTCAACAGTGTTGTCCCTTCCCCCACTTTCTGTATCACTCCATTGGTGCTGGAAACAATGAGGAAATCACCACTCTGCCTTGGTGCTATAATAGTATACAAATGAAACCGAGACCAACGCACCACAGGCAGAATATAAAAACCACACTGAAACCACTGGAGGGAAAACCCTTCACATACAAGCTAAGAAGTGGTGGTTGATTTGAGTCTGCAGACTAACAAACAAGCCACTGGCCTCAATCTGTCTTTGAATGGCATCAAACACACAGGCTTTCATGCAAACTCAGGGAGCATTCCAGAAACATGCTTGCGATTCCATTTCGTGCAAGTTAATGGATTCACTCATTGCCTCATCAGACCATCTTAATATTCCTAATAGGTCCGAAAACTTCAGGAAAGCATTTTCTACGGAGAACAGTTTAAATCTCTCCTTCGAGTGTGTATCGACCCCTCTGAAGTAAAGTGTCGACGCAAGGCCAGGACTGTAAATCCCTATGTCTTTGTCTGCATTCTTGCAGGGGCTCAAGTCTGAGAACAAGGGGGAGGAAGGAATGAACCTTGATTATGGTCCACTGCAGCTTTTTCATGGGTTAGTGACGTACGCTACGGTGACAGCTGTCAGTGCGAGTATGCCAGAGATCGAGGGTTATGCCCAATACAGTCTAACACCTCGTGGTCAGCGCTGGCATGACAGGCTAGTCAGAAAGACAACCTGAATGTGCACCCAGACCCACATGAACTACCCTTCAGCACTTGAGGTCTGAGGTAAAGTCATTTAAAAAATGTGATTCCGCTTCGGTTGCTTGCAAATGCGCAGCCCGTGACTGGGATAGATGGCGTTCTGTGCTTTTGACCTAAATTATGATCCACTAGTTTTTTCTTAATAAATGTATGCGCACCAACAGACGTGGCCTCACGGATGAACTTAATGCACTCAAACAGGCCGAGGGCAACACAATGCACTCTAGGCCTTGTTTTACACATGATACGGAGATGATTTTCTTCAGCTGAAGCTGTACAACTTTGAATGAATGTCCTGTTAATTAAAACAAGAAAAGTGTAATGAAAAGTACACAAAAGGTGCACAATTAAAGGGTTAGATCACCCAAAAATGTAATTTCTGTCATTAATTTCTCATCCTCAAGTCGTTCCAAACCCGTAAGACCTTCGTTCATCTTCAGAACACAAATTAAGATATTTTTGATGAAATTTGAAAGTTTCTGATAGCAATGTCATAACCAATTTCAAGGTCCAGAAAGGTAGTAAAGATATTGTTAAAATAGTCCATGTGACTACAGTGGTTAAAACTTAAAGTTATGAAGCGATGAGAATATTTTTTGTGCGCAAAAACAAAACCAAAATTACGAAGCTCATCCAGTCATTAATTTGCTGAAATGCAGAGGTTGGTAAGTAGGCGGTAGTTATCGTAAGATTACGATGCCGATGCTGCTGGTTGGTGGGTGGTTCTGTTGGCTATTAAAGATGTTGATTTAGGAGGCTCTTATCGCATACATATATTGACACCTATTCAACTTGTGCATTAAAAAAATAAAACAAAAATGTCCCGTCCAATGTTAAAATAGCATTCAGATGTTACAGCATTCATAACATTTATGATTTAGACAAGGGATGGGCAACTTTGGTCCTGAAGGTTCATTGTCCTGCAGGGTTTAGCTACAAACCTAATCAAACAAACCTGAACAAGCTAATCAAGGTCTTCAAGTCTTCAAGCAAATAGGCAGGAGAGTTTTATCATGGTTGGAGCTAAACTCTGCAGGACAGTGGCCCTCCAGGACCGAAGTCTAAATCAGGGATGGGCAACTATCTAAATCAGACTTAATATGGTTAAGATGTTTTTACACAAAAATGACACAAAAGAAGATTAAGGGTCGGTTCACACAGAACGTGTTTTTGTGGTTTAAAACGCAAGATGAAGGTCAGTGGAACAAAAAAAGCCAAGCTTTTCGCCACGTTTTTAGATGCTACAAAAGACGCAAGCGCAACAGTCAAATAGTGTGTCTGTCAAGTGCGCTTTTACAAAGAAAAACAATGGAAAACTAATGCAGTGGAATGCAAAAACACATTCTGTGTGAACTGGCCCAGACGGTCTGCAAAATATGTCAACGGTCAGTTCCAACCAAGATGGGAAACACAAACCTTTTCCATCACCTGAAAAGGTACAACAAATGCGACAACACTGTGGGTACAAAAATGCAGTCTCATGTGTCTCATCTGTATAGCATAATGACTGGTTTACAATGTTTACATTTTGCACTTTTTACTCAAATTTCTACCTCTAAATCATTTCATAGATGTAAAACCAGTGCATAGTTAATATTTTTGAACTTCATCTAATAGTGAACTTTTTTTGTATAGGTTGTACCTCTTCAAATATTTAAGATGCACTATTTTAAACTAACTTCTATTGTTTTAAAACAGAAAAAGCATGTTTGGATAGTTAGAAGTTTACAATATGTTCATCTATTTTTGTTATTAAACTAGATTCTAAACTAGTCATTTTTTGGGATACTCAAATTGGCAGATTCATCAAATTATATATCGTGATAAATATCGATTTTGATCAAAAATTGTGATTATTTCTTGCCATAGAGCCCATCCCTATCCTCAGCACACCTGAACTCAATCTGACTAGTGTCTGTCTCACTTCCTTCCTGCGAGCCCAAAACACACCCTGTCTCCAGTTCAGGTGGGATGGTCATAGTCTTTATGTGCCAACAACTACTTAACTTAACAACTTCTGTGATAGAGATTAAAAAAAAAAAAAAAAAAAATCTGGCATACTCCTCTCATGAAAGGGCACAGCTGTAAAGTACTCTTAATAATACTAAAATAGTAGGGAGTGACGAGCAATTATTGGTCTCTATAACTATTACAGTACATAAAAGGGATTTTTTCTATCATAGTCATAAATACGTTGATTTGTCAGGCATATACAAGCCTCTGGAAAGGATGCTGTTCTTAAGCTTATTGCTCATGTTCATTCCATCCAAAACACCCCTAGGAGCTGCTTGCAAACATAAAACCTTTCAAATGTCATTACATTAAAGCAAATGGACAGGCACTAAGATTCATTCAGCCTGAATACGTGATGCCATCGGACATGCTGAGAGCAGTACGACCACACAAAGGATTGAAAGACGAGTATACACTGACATATAAACACGCCATGTGTAGCCATCAAAAAAATGATTGTCTGGAATGTGTTGTAGCGCCTGACAGATCATAATTAATATGAGATGCCAGCAATAATCTGCATAAGTAAAGCTATTTTGGTCATGTGAACCTTGCCATTTGAGGCATCTGCGTTGCAGGGGCCATTAACAGGGCCGTCGATTCAGCGCGGCACGACACATGAACTCAGTGCTGCAATTAAACTGTCTGTTGTTCGAAGGCAGCAGGCGGCTCGTCCATTCACTTCCAAGTTTAAAACCTGTTCAACCTCTGTCTTTGTTTGCACTCCACGACAAGAGAAAAGCAGCAAAAAAAAAATAATTGTGCTCTCTTGTGTACCCGCCATAAAAGTCAGAGGAAATGTTTATGGCTGACAGATGCTAAAGCTAGCTTGTATTTTTCCCTTTTTCCAGACACAAGAGCTCCTCAGCTATAGATGACCTAGGGTTAACCCTCTTTCTGCGTTTCCGTGACAACAGAGGGCAGAGAAAAAGAGAGGAAGTCAGACGGAGGAGAGTTATGCCCCGACACACGGCAGGACGGAACGAACAGCAGGCTGCGTTAAAGAGAACCGCACGTCCACATTCCTGTTCTCCCTCAGCCCCCATCGTACGAGCCAGCCGACCGAAACAAACAAGAATACATCCGTTCTCAAAAACCCTGCTCTCAGCTATCTTATGAAGGGTCCAAAATATGTAATATATGAATAAAACAAGAAGCTAAACAAATGAAAAACAAGAAAACAATATGCTGCACACTGAATATTACTATTTAAAAAAAAACAGTGTGTGAAACAATAGCCATTATGCATTCATAATATTTAAACAGTATATGCTATATTTTTATTATATGAGAAATAAAACATGGATGTTTAATTCCACAAATGCTTCAATTCTTCATAATCTTGGAGACTAAAAATGGTTATTTAGCATTTTTAATCAAAAAACGAGTATCCCAATTCAGTTTAATGTGTTACACTCAATCCGATCAAATGAGTCAAGAAAAAGGTTATAAATGGCGGCAGATATTACTTCTGGTTCACTCATTACTCTGGAAATGGCCAAGTCAAGCATGTGGGATACAGTTACCATAGCTATATGCAAATATAGTAGGTCATTGGGTATTGTTTCCATACAGAAAATCTGCATACTATATACTCCATAAATAGTAAGTAGTATGTTAGTATGCTATTCTGAACAAAGCCACAATGTCAGCAAATTTTCTAGCTTGCAGTCAGCAACATTTCTAAATGTGTTTGAAAGAGTCTCTTTTGCTCACCAAGGCTGTTTCTTTGATCAAAAATACAGTAAAAACAGCAATAATGTATTACAGTAATATTACAATTTAAAGTGCCCTATTATGCAAATCTACTTTTCATCTGTTCGTATTAACTTGTATCAAGAGCTGAGGAAGCCTCTGGAGCTGAAATTCAAATATGGTAATAGGCGTTTCATTTCTGACATGCACTGTAAGTGGTAGACCAATCACAACAGATTTGGCCATTGGACCAATCAGAGCAAAGAAAGCTCGCATAAAAGAGAGAGACTGAACTTGAACCGTTTTCAGACTCTTTGGCCACGTACACACTGCAGCTAAATTCAGTAAAATACGGGAATGACAACCGCATTCTACAACCGAATTAACTCCTGAAAAATACAGGTGATGACAACCGCATTTACAGAAATTTTATGCAGTGTGTACAGAACTGAAATGAGCAATTAGTTGTTAATGCCTTTTTTTTTTTTTTTTTTTTTTTTACATTCTTCTGTATTCGCGGTGAATCACAGGGAAAGAACGACGCCTCTGTCGACTGCGTTTAGCTAAATTGCTGAACATAAGTGTTTTGTCACTGTAATATTACTTTGGTCACAATAACGGCTACCAAACACACAAGACGCCAGAACGTCGCTATGGTTTTCATCGGAGTTGCGAGATCGAGTCATGTTCCGTACATACATGTAACAATAATTTAAGGGATTCACTCCTGCATTTAAATGCAGTTGTCACTCCTGAAACTTACAGTGTGTTTAAATGAGGTGATGTGCAAAGTATATTATGCGAAAATTAAAGTGTTCTTTGACCTTGGATGTATGTAAACCTATTGTAGGAGACCTTCAACACAAGTTTAGAAACCTTTAAAATAGCATAATAGAGGCACTTTAAAATAACTATTTTCTATTTTAATACATTTTAAAATGTAATTTATTCCTGTGATGGCAAAGCTGAAATTCCAGCAGTGATCAGTCCAGTCTTCAGTGTCACATGATCCTTCAGAAATCATTGTAATATGCTAATGTGGTGCTCAAGATTATTATCATAATCATCATCATCATCAATGTTGAAAACAGTTGTGCTATGTTAACCGTAATACATTTTTCTGGATTCTTTGATGAACACAAAGTCATGACTTTCAATGTCAGACTCTTTCAAATTCAACTTACCTGGAATCTTTTCCCAGGTTTGCCGGGTACAGATGTGTTTGATTTCCCTCCATTTCCACAACACATTTTGTGTTCAGATCCTTTTCTGTTGGGAAGAAAAAAAACAAAAAACAAAAAAAAACATTGAGACAGTTTAAAGGCCACAAAAACAAAACAAACAAATATTTAATTGTATTTTGTGCTTTATCATCTCAAAATAAACAGATTGTTGGAAAATTAAAAAAGATCCAAAGCCACTAAACTGATCTTATGTAACTCAAAATTGCTCAAAATATGTTTGTCCCATCTCTGCCCTTAGATGACTCTAATAAAACAATCTTAAGACCTATTGGATTCCCAGCTATCCTGATTATGCAGAACAAATGGCTGAAATCAATAGCACAGCAAAAGATGCTTGAGGACTGAATTCAGACCAGCATTCTGACACAGAGTTTTCTTGATATTAACCATCACTATTCTCACAGCTATGGAAAGTGTTCAGGGCACACCAGTTTTACAGACACATGCCTTCAGATATTAAAGGCCATTTCAGGACAATCAAATTATATGACAGGGGAGACACTCTGTGAAACTGAAGCTATGATTCTACACGTGCTAGATGCCATATGGGAATCTTATTAATAGCATTTTATCAATTATTTTGCTAGCTTACAAAAAAGTTCCAAATCAGCAATTTTATATTTTATACTTTATATTATATATATATATATATATATATATATATATATATATATATATATATATATATATATATATATATATATATATATATATACACACACACACACACACACACACACACACAACCAGTCAAAAGTTTGGACACGGTAAGATTTTTAATGTTTTTAAAAGAAGTTTTGTCTGCTCACCAAGGCTAAAAATACAGTAAAAACAGTAATATTGTGAAATATTATTACAATTTAAAATAACTGCTTTCTGTTTGAATATATTTTATAAAGTAATTTATTCCTGTGATCAAAGCTGAATTTTCAGCATCATTACTCCAGTCTTCAGTGTCACATGATCCTTCAGAAATCATTCTAATATGCTGATCTGCTGCTCAAGAAACATTTATTGTGTACAATTGTACAAAATATTTGTGTACAATATATATATATATTTTTTTTTTTCAGGATTCTTTGATGAATAGAAAGTTCAAAAGAACAGCATTTATTTGAAATATAATCTTTTGTAACATTATAAATGTCTTTGCTGTCACTTTTGATCGATTTAATGCATCCTTGCTGAATAAAAGTATTAATTTCTTTAATTTCTTTTCAAAAAAATAAAAATAAAAATTCTTACTGACCCCAAACTTTTGAACGGTAGTGTATAATGTTACAAAGCTATGTATTTCAGATAAATGCTGTTCTTTTGAACTTTCTATCCATCAAGGAATCCTGAAAAAAAAAAAAAAGTACACAACTGTTTTCAACATTGATAATAATCATAAATGTTTCTTGAGCAGCAGATCAGCATATTAGAATGATTTCTGAAGGATCATGTGACGCTGAAGACTGGAGTAATGCTGAAAATTCAGCTTTGATCACAGGAATAAATTACTTTATAAAATATATTCAAACAGAAAACAGTTATTTTAAATTATAATAATATTTCACAATATTACTGTTTTTACTGTATTTTTAATTAAATAAATGCAGCCTTAAAAACATTAAAAATCTTACCGTGTCCAAACATACATACATATATACATATATATTCACTTACACACACAAAATCAAACAGTAACTACTATGAATCAGATGTTATATTTCTGGAGTATAATTTACAGTAAACCAAAAGATAGTCAATAATGTTTTAAAATGTTTTCATTTTTGGGTGAACTATCCCTTTAATATTCCATGTCAAATTATTTGTTTATTTAGACAATAGCCATGTATTAAGTGGGATAATGTATGACCATGTTTATTTTGTAACACTAAACGTAAGATGTAGTGACAACACAGCACTAGTATGGCTCAAATGACATCCATGAACTGGCAAGAAACTCTTTCACACTGGCCATGTGCCATCGGGTCATCCTTAATGTTGAGCTTTGGAATTGGCTCATGTCTCACTCTCAGCTTGGCCAGAGCCGTCCCTCTGACAGCAACAGCGGGAAGAACTTGCAACAGCATTCCCTCAAACAATATGTCAGCAGCAGACAGTTGCTAAAGCGGCTTCCTGTCCAATAAATGGATACCAAATAAAGTTCTGTAGTTCAGTCAGCTGAAAGTTTATGATGCACTGACTAACGACAAACACAAGGCATGGCCTAATAGTAACACACCCAATACGACGGCAGGCCAAAGCATGTCTGAAAGCACCAAATATCTCCTGCTGACAACAGCAGGGAAGTGGAAAGCATCTGCAGCTGACTCAGAAATCCTTGGAAAGGATGCACTCCGAAGCCACACTAGCTGTAACAACTTCCTGTTGGAGCAGGAAACAACTGGTTTCCTCCCAGCATTGGTGGCCAGTGTCCAATAAGGAGACCCATCTGGATTTACCACATCCAGCCATTCCAAAAATCTGAATTTCCTGCATTATGTCACTATGAGTGTCAGAGATAAGCACATGTAATGTTGGCAACAGCGATGAACTGGAAAGATTGACAGAATAACTGAACACAATAACTCCATAAGTAAACAAAAGGCAGCGACAATGCCCCGAAGCACATTTCTATAATTATTTGCCTCAGTTTATGGAAGTAAAACTATTAATGCATGGCTGAGTTAGTTGCGTGAAACTGTAACTGCATTCTTCATGCCATGTGAGAAGGGAATGAGGTAACTGGTGTCCTCAACTAATGTGGGGAACTGGTAAAACATTAACCAGTTTGAAGGGTTAGTTTACCCAAAAATGAAAATAGTGTCATTAATTACTCACCCTCATGTCGTTCCACACCCGTAAGACCTTTGTTCATCTTCAGAACACAAGATATTTTTGATGAAATCCGATGGCTCAGTGAGGCCTCCACTGACAGCAAGATAATTAACACTTTCAGATGCACAGAAAGGTACTAAAGATGTATTTAAAACAGTTCATGTGACTACAGTGGTTCAACCTTAATATTATGAAGAGACAAGAATACTTTTTGTGCGCCAAAAAAACAAAATAATGATTTTATTCAACAATATCTAGTGATGGCCGATTTCAAAACACTGCTTAAAGAAGCTTTGCGAATCTTTTGTTTCAAAGCAGTGGTTCGGAGTGCCAAAGTCACATGATTTCAGTAAACGAGGCTTCATTGCGTCAGAAGCGTTTCGAAATCTCAATAGTTCACATGACTTTGGCAGTTTGATACGTGCTGCGAACCACTGATTCGAAACAAGATTCATAAAGCTTCGAAGCTTCATGAAGCAGTGTTTTGAAATCGCTCATCACTAGATATTGTTGAAAAGTCGTTATTTTAGTTTTTTTGGTGCACAAAAAGTATTCTCATCGCTTCATAACATTAAGGTTCAACCACTGTACTCACATGAACCGTTTTATATATATAATATATTTTTAATACCTTTCTTGGCATCTGAAAGTGTTAATTGTCTGGCTGGCAATAGAGGCCTCACTGAGCTATCGGATTTTATCAAAAATATCTTAATTTGTGTTCTGAAGATGAACGAAGGTCTTACGGGTGTGGAACGACATGAGGGTGAGTGATAAATGAAAATTTTAATTTTTGGGTGAACTAACCCTTTAAACCTACAGATCCCTTTATCCACCTAAAAGGTTTTGTGACGTCTCTTTACATAGTCTTAGGACTGAATATGAACATTTTCGTAGAAGGACCCAAAAACTCATTTGGCCATGGGAACCTGCTCTGTTATGCAACGTTGGCAAATAGTCCATTCAGACTCCCTTCCTGCCTTTGTCCAAAATAGAGCAAGAGAGAGAGACAGAGACAGAGAGTGCAAGTAAAACAGAAAGTTACATGTCATTTAGTCTTTCAAATACAAGTTCGCCATGTCATATGACACAGGACAAAAATAAGATCTGAAAAATCTTTGGATTTGGAATAACACAGTAATGAAGGTCATATTACAATTCCAACATTACAAATTGAAGACTGGGAATTGTTCAAAAGGATATTTGTGAGTCGGAAAGCTCACACTGGCTGTCAGCGCACGATCAGTGCTTGAGTCTTGTGACTGAATGTTACGCTCCATCGAGACACGTGACCACACCACTACAATGTAGCAAATATTTCACGCTTCGGTGGATTTACCAAGACACATGTTCTCCCACGGCAAGACCTGCTTTAATGTCAGCCGTTCATGTGAGAGAAAAAGTGATAAAAAAAAAAACTACAGCATGTATGACACTAATTGAATGTCCTCAGATAGACAGGCGGATGGAGAGAGAAAGAAAGATTTTTATCATATTATCTTCTCAGTGTCATGGAAAACCTGGAAACAGGTAGTCGACATTAAACTTTAAGCAGTGTGGAATGTTATAATTCACCTCAAACATCTTGTTATCTAATATATAATTACATGTATACATATTTAAAAAATACATGTCACATTGCAACCCATTTAAAATGAACTAGTAAGGGAAGAATTTAATTAAAATGGCAAAAACAGTCTACTATCCTAATGTTGAATAAAAAAAGTTAATGAACAATTCATGTCATCTGACCCAAATATAAAGGATTAGATAAATAGATAGATAGATAGATAGATAGATAGAGATCCAATGAACTCAATATGGTCATGCGACCCAACACAAAAACATACTGAGCCATACAGTATAAAGAGAATACAGCTGGCATTGCCTTATCTGATGGACTTTCTTAGAACTTTGTCAAACCCCATTACTGACCACAAGATTAAAAGGCAGTGTCAAAAAACCTAGTGAGCTGACTAGTGACAGCATTTTGAAAGCACCACAGAAACGATTCTAACATCTAGGAAACCGCTAAACCAGGTTTTGAAAGACAGCTTGTATGTGTGTAATGTGATATCGAGACAGAACTGAAACTCAACTCACCTCTCCGGTTCATGGGCCGGACCCGAACCGCCACCTTCACATTAGAGTCGTTCAAATTAGAGTCGCCCATGTTGTATGTCGATATATCCACGAGAAGACGTGTTATAAAACGACCGAAAAGCTTCCTGACACCCTCGAGTTCATAAAATAAAACTCATCTAGATATGCCTGTCACCGGAGTCCCGGATAATTCGTGATATCTGAAGCGTGTCGTGTCCAAAAATGGTCAGCATCGTCCTTAATGGGTTGTTTTTCTGCGTTTTGAACGGCACAGTAAAAACATTGTCGTTTTAATAACGTAAAAGAAAAGTTTAGTGGAATGTCTTGACAGCTGAAGCTTTAGTTGGTTCAAAAACAGAGTCGAGAGCAAAGCCAACTCCCTCCTGGATTCCTGTCACACTCACACTGGGTCAAACTGCAAATGTCAAGACTTTTGTCCAGCAGGAAACCAAGCAACTAATAAGTAAGCAGGGTTTAAATAATTCATGCCTAGCGGTGTCAGTCTAACTACCACATTTTTTAAAAATAAAAAACAAATAAATAATATATACCTGAACGATTTAAATGGTGGTTTAAAATCGTATTCAAATGGGTAAACTGCACTACATCCAGATCTGTATAGTGTTTATCCAAAAAAAAAAAATTAAATAAGATAATGTTTGCAATACACAGGACTATTATACTAATGTTAGGCTGTCAAATGCTGATTTGTCAATGCAGCACTTTTACAAAATGGCAAACAAATCAGTTTTAAGGCAGGAAAAACACCATGAATGTAAATGTCAACGACTGTGAAAAACGTAAAAATCCTAATCTGGCAGTTATTTCCGAAATCTGATCGCAAACTGTTGATTAAACGGTAGGAGATCCCAAAGTATCTGATGCGGATTTGTTGAATTTTCAGTTTCTTTTCAGGCTGGATCCAACTTCACGAGCTCATTAAAACAATGGTGCTGCTCTACATTCCCATCCAGCTCGGCAAATCTTCAGGGTTAATATCCAGTATCACGGAGACAAGACATGTGTATTTTAGAGAATTAGCGAAACCAAGAAAATGAAGGCTGAACTGATTTAAGGACTCCAGCATGGATGTTACGGCCGCAATAAGGAGCCGCTTTATTTCATGACTGAGCAGCGTGAAGCCAGTGCTGTTAACGGTGATCTATATGACGCCCAGCGGAAGTTCGTCTTTCAAAATAAAAGTCCCCAAAAAAACCCGACAAAAATAAAAATATTAATAAAGTAAATTCATACATCCACCAATAATTATAATAATTATACAAAAATGAATCAATAAATCACCAGTCCTATAATAATAAATATTATTATTGTGATTAATATTATCATCATCATTAATATTATCATTAGAAGTAGTAGGCTTAGTCGTACTATAAGCTTTTTTTCATTACATGTAGATTTTTTGAGGCACCAAAAAATTCTGTCATTCAGTGAGAACTGAAATCATTACCATAATAATAAGACCAGCTCTGCCATTACGTCATTTGCGATCAGCTGATCTCCTGGAACAGACTTTCAACCTCAGATGAGGAAGAGCTGATTATGTTTTGAAGTTCATGCCATTGTGATGAAGTCAGATATATTTTGGTAGTTTTCCCATTTAAGTCCATCTTCTTCGTCGTTTACAGACATTTTTTTATATTCCTATCCATATAAAGTTGGATATTCCGAATGCACGCATAAACTCAGTGCAAAATAGCTTTGGAAATAGAGAAGGTTCTTCAATATTACTTTGAATATTTTGAGGAGGGTAAATGCTGCCAATATATGTTGTACTTAGCACAAATAACTGCAACGGTTCCTACTATTATTCCTTATTTGTTCATGTTGTGCGACACCTGCTGGTCATATTAAGCACATTGAACCACACATCCCATTCAAAAAGAAAGAACATAACGAATATTTTAAATATTTATGTATCTTTATAAATATATTTGTTTGCTTTATATATATTATATTTACAGAGTCATTATTCATTTGTAAATTGCTGTTTAGAGCCGCTGCTGACGAGGGCGGTGTTGTCACGTGGTGCGTTATTTTTCACAGCGCTGTTGAGATTGACCAATCACAGTCGTTTGTAAGTACTATTATAACTATATTTTAAAGATCACTAAGGGGGAATTTGTATGTCAGATTCCAACAGAAGACGCTTTTCTATAATGTAGATTTAAAATTATATTTATTAGAGAGTTTTATTAGAGAAATAGAGTTTATTTGTTATGTAATACTGTTATATCCCACTAGAGGATGCTGAATTCTCATATAAAACCACCCAAAATCACTTTCGTGAGACCAAACGATATTAATGTAGTAATTTGTCACAAGTTTTAAATTATTATTATTATTATTAAATTAGGCTACTATTCACCTATACTAACAGTATTTTTGAATACGTTTTGAAAAGTGAGCAGAATTATTATATTGTCAAAAAAAAAAAAAGTTTGGTCAAGATTTGTCACTCAAGTTTGCTTGAAGCTGAGTCACTGTTCTTGTACAATCACACCCACTACACTTACATGAGTACGTTGTCTGTAACTGAAATGTCATGGTCCACCCTATACATAAAGGTTGAGAAAGTTTGATTTGACTGTCCTTTAAGTAAAAAAAAGTTCTTTGTACATGTTCATTCATCAGTGTTGCAGTGAAAACGTCTGCTCAAGAACAAAGAGTCACAACATGGAAAAAACTCAAGACAATTAATACAGCTGAAATGCAAATTTTAACAATTGCTGATTCTATCATTTATTTAGAGTTGCTGCAAAAGTGCAATTATTGGCAAAGACCCTATTAAAGTCTAAATTAGATTTAGATCAGCCTACTGAACAAATCGCATACATTAATCACAATGTAAGCAAAATTCCACAGCGAAATTGAATCCTTGTGTGTGTTTTTTTTTTTTTTCAGAATCTATGACTAAGTCATTGCAGTCTGGGTACATACAGTGCACTTTGAAGCTTGGTAATTTAGAGTAAATGTTAGAGCGTGAGGGGTCTGACGGGGCCTGAGAGGGAACTCCTGTGATCTGTGTGGCTACAGGAGGAGGGGCCTTCCAGGGGAAAGGGCATCTGCTTTGAATCCCACTACACAGGCAGCCTACACCCCACTGTTATGCTATCAGACCTGAAAATACTATTAGATAAGATCAGCAAACCACATTCACTTCACAACAATATTAATGAGCTCCTTTCTATTGCATTATTATGGATAAATATTTGTTTATTGTACAAATGTGTGAAAAAATCTTACAGTATACACACTATTAAAGGATTAGATCACTTCAGAATTAAATTTTTTCTGATAATTTACTCACGTCATCTATGTTTATGTCTTTCTTTCTTTAGTTGAAAAGATATATATATATATATATATAGTGGACTTCACTGGGGTACAACGGGTTGAAGGTCAAAATCGCAGTTTCAGTACAGCTTCAAATCGCTCTACACGAAAGTTAAAACAACAATATCGGACAATTTTGAAGTTGGAGGAGAAAATGAGAGTTTTTCGCCCTACGTCATGTGTGACCTTTTCAATGTGATTACGTAATGCACGGCTTATCGCAGAGCTAGTGCAAGACAAGCATTTGTGGTTAAAAAGTATATAAATGTTTTTTTTTTTTTTTAGAAAATGACCAATTTTTTTGCTAGGTAAGACCCTTATTCCTAGTCTGGGATCGTGTAGAGCCCTTTGATGCTGCACTGAAATTGCAATTTGGACCTTCAACCTGTTGAACCCTGTTGAAGTCCACTATATGGAGAAAAATCCTGGAATGTTTTCCTCAAAAACATTAATTTCTTTTTGACTGAAGAAAGAATAACATAAACATCTTGGATGATGGGGGTGAGTAAATTATCAGAAAATTTGAATTTTGAAGTGAACTAATCCTTTAAAAAGTATTTGTGTTAATATGTTTATTCAGGAATGACACATTAAATTGATCAAAAATGACACTAAAGAAATTTATAATGTTAGAAAAATTTTGTATTTCAAATAAATGCTGTTCTTTTGATTCATCGAAGAATCCTGAAAAAAAAAAAAATGTTTCATGGTTTTCAACATTGATAATGATTCTTGAGCTCCAAATCAACATTTTTAAAAGAATTTGTGAAGGATCATGTGACACTGAAGACTGGAGAAATGATGCTGAAAATTAAGCTTTACCATCACAGGAATAAATTGCATTTTTAAATATTTTACAATACAAATCAGTTATTTTAAATTGAATATTTTATTCAGTTTTACTCTATAAAAGCATTTGAAAATCTTATCAACCACAAACTTTTAAATAGCCTACAAAAGATCCAAACTATAGAATAGAGAATTGAGGGTTGGCTATTTTGACTTGGGCCACCTAGCAACTACAACACTCAAGTAACCACATAGCAATGTTCTAACAACCATTCAGAACAGCTTGACAAAACCACATGCAGTAGCAACAGCATGGCAACCAGTCATATATATTGGTATTGTTTTTTCCTAACATTGTTTTTCCACACATTAAATATTGCTCAGTCATGATGATGATTTAACCTAATAGCTTGATTATGAATCATACAAACCATCAACTGTCAATAACAAACAAGTGTAAACACCCGCAATGGGAACTTTATGTTGTCTTTTCCTCGACTTAATTCATCTTTATTATGAAGGGCGATAAGGGACAATATTCTGTGTAGGCGAAGGTCTTCTGGATTAGGCTACTGGCCCCAAGGCGGCTTATCGTGGGGTTCGTTAAGATGACACGATTAAGATAATTGTTCCGGCAGCTAATCAGACGGAAGCGTGGCAGGCAGAGGGTTCGATTTCAGGGACGACACTTATCTTTACAGAGAGGGCTCAAAGGGGGTAGGTGGCATGGGTAATCAATTAACTGTTCCCCAGGCTTAGAGAAGTGCAGTCTTATGAATGGTCCTGTCGACAACATTACAGAGAGAACAAGATCTAACGCAGAACATCTGACGATTGTTTGTGTGATTGTTTGCACTGTCGACAGTAACACAATGGCGTGCACAAAACAGACCTGAAATAAGTATGAATCATAAAACTGAGAAGGTTAAACCAGTGGTAAAAAAGGTGGAAATATACATCAGCAGTTTTTCAAGAAGAAACTCCAAATGAAATGCGGTCTCCTGCCCTTCTTGGCCCGTAGAGAATGCAGACAGAGCTGCGCTGCTCAGTGTGTTAGATGACTCATACTGTGCGAGAGCAGGATTAGTAGATTGGAAATGTGTTTCCGGAAAATCGGAGGTGAGCAACCATCTTCTCTCACTCAGCATGACGTTAGGTTTCATTTCTCAGCTTTGTCTTCTCTAAAGTTTTTTCCCGCTTCATTTTGCGTGGTCAAAGCCTAAAAACAAAAGAGGAGATAGACAGATAGATTCAATTAATATATTGAATAAATTGATAAATTCAGTTACAGAAATTCATCAATTATGAAACGAGTTCAATTCATCTATAAGCAGCTCTAAGGGCAATAGTGTCATTTTTCAGCTCAATTTAGTTCATATTTTGTTCTAATCCAATTTATGATATAGCCTAATTTTGAAAATAATTAAGTAAGCAATAAGGTACGAGGCTGTGCTGTATCATGAATAAGTCACGGCTGAAGGACGTTGTTAGGCATGACACGAAGCGTTCATGATACAGCACTAGCCTCGAGTGCCTTATTGCTTTTATAAAACTGTTACCACACAATACAAATACTAAAGCCAAAATATGTATGTATCAGTGCAACTTTCATGAAGTAAACTTTTACTAAAAGCCTTCCTTCCGCTGGAAAAAAATAGTCCCTGACCGTGAACAGCAACAGAAGTTACATTATTAATTATTACTCTCTTTATGAGTGTGTCAGTCAGTAGCGAAGACTTTTACATTGAAAAGACTGAATTGTTGTGAACACGGAACAAGACAAAACTGATAAATGCTTTGATTAGCTTGTCAGTCATGGAAAACCCCTTAACTGTTAAAAGGACAAGATAATACATCAGATTTTTTATTATGAACATAGGACTGACCTGAAGGAAAATGCTAAATCTGAATGCATGTAATACACTCACTCACTCGATCTCTTTCTCACAATACTCTTCTACATAATACAGTAAGCTTCATTGAACAATGTCAATTGAGAACATACAGTTTACGTTGCTAAGAGTGGTTGCTAAAGGGTGTTGTGTAGTGATATGATAATAATAATAAAACACAGCTATTGACTTATCAGAATCAAGGACAGGAACTAACCGTTTTATAAAAATAATTAAAACATTATTGTCATTTCAAAAAATATATTTTTATTATTATTATTATTTTATTTTGTGGTGCAGTATGGCCCATACATTTCTTTGGTTGACCCATTTATCTTTTATGGATTTGAAATTTTACAGTTTCATTTCTATACATTTACTTTAGTGTGATCACATCATCTTTCAGTTTTCCATTATTGAATAGAATTAAATTCTGAAGTTCGTCTTTGGTGAATTAAAACACCTGCTGCAATAGTGAATTTCGAAAGAGATGCCGTACATTTGGAGCTCTCAGTGGTGCAGGTGTATCGCTGTGTTTTAATAGTCCTTTCTAATGAATCCTGTGGCAGAATACTGTTTCACATTATGCAGGAGTCAAATGAATTGAGCATGTTTATGGAGAGGAGTCATTGCCTATGACAAAGAACCTCATCTGGGCCTTTAACATACGCAAAATGACTCAAATTAGATTGTGGGTGATGTAGGCTCTACTAAAATCAGTGAGTAGCCCTCTGGGTACTTTTCTTATCCTGGCGATATTGAATGAGGTGATCGAGAGGTTATGGTGTGATTTGATATTTGGCTTATAGGAGTTGGGCTACCAAATATACAGTCAACAGCAAGTTTTGTCATTCCAATGCCAAATACATATAATATTTACCAGGTTTTTTTAAATATGTGCAATTCTCATGAATATTTAAACCCTGCTACAGTAAGTTTGGAATTCATACAATTTGAAAAAAAAACAAAAAAAACAATAATGAGTGAATTATATTTGTACTTTTTCAGTTTGACATTTCTTTTTCAAACAAGAAACAAGGTTTTACCAAACATTCTAAATTTTTTCAGCTTGAAGTTTAGTGCAAAATAGCCAACAATTGACTTCTGTTACAGCCATGTGGTCAAAAAAGATGATTTTAGAAAAATCAGTCTATATTAATTTTAAATGGGAAAATGTCAGAAAATGCATAGAATGTTTAATTAACAAAATATATATGACCATAACCTTAGCATAACATTATGACCACTGACAGGTGAAGTGAATAACAGTGATTATCTCTTCATCACGGCACCTGTTAGTGGGTGGGATATATTAGGCAGCAAGTGAACATTTTGTCCTCAAAGTTGAAGTGTTAGAGGCAGGAAAAAGAGGCAAGTGTAAGGATTTGAGCGAGTTTGACAAGGGCCAAATTGTGATGGCTAGACGACTGGGTCAGAGCATCTCCAAAAGTGCAGCTCTTGTGTGGTGTTCCCGGTCTGCAGTGGTCAGTATTTATCAAAAGTGGTCCAAGGAAGAAACAGTGGTGAACCGGCGATAGGGTCATGGGCGGCCAAGGCTCACTGATGCACGTGGGGAGCGAAGGCTGGCCCATGTGGTTCAAACTACTAGCTCAAATTGCTCAAAAAGTTAATGCTGGTTTTGATAGAAAGGTGTCAGAATACACAGTGCATCGCAGTTTTTTGCGTATGGGGCTGCATGGCCGCAGACCAGTCAGGATGCCCATGCTGACCCCTGTCCACAGCCGAAAGCCCCAACAGAGGACACGTGAGCATCAGAACTCTGAACCATGGAGCAATGAAAGAAGGTGGCCTGGTCTGATGAATCACATTTTCTTTTACATATCGTGGATGGCCGGGTGCGTGTGTATCACTTATCTGGGGAACACATGGCATCAGGATGGACTATGGGAAGAAGGCAAGTCGGCAGAGGCAGTGTGATGCTTTGGGCAATGTTCTGCTGGAAAACCTTGGGTCCTGCCATCCATGTAGATGTTACTTTGACCTAAACGTTGTTGCAGACCATGTACACCCTTTCATGGAAATGGTATTCCCTGGTGGCTGTGGCCTCTTTCAGCAGGATAATGCGCATAAAATTGCCACAAAGCAAAAATGGTTCAGGAACGGTTTGCGGAGCACAACAACAAGTTTGAGGTGTTGACTTGGCCTCCAAATTCCCCAGATCTCAATCCAATCAAGCATCTGTAGGATGTGCTGAACAAACAAGTCCGATCCATGGAAGCCCCACCGTGCAACTTACAGGACTTAAAGGATCTGCTGCTAACATCTTAGTGCCAGATACCACAGCACACCTTCAGGGGTCTAATGGAGTCCATGCCTCCACGGGTCAGGGCTGTTTTGGCAGCAAAAGGGGGACCAACACAATATTAGGAAGGTGGTCATAATGTTATGCCTGATCGGTGTATATATGTGTGTGTATGTATTACAGTGTATTACACACTAAGTAGAGTTCTACATTTATTGAATAACATCAATAAGTTCAGCGTCCTCTTAAATATATCAGTATAAGTCATGGGGACCATCGAGCACAAATCGTTTCCTGTGAACTCCATAAGAGCCTCATGTCTGTTGAGAGTAGCTCTGGAAATTCACTTTTCCCCTGGACATGGAACAAATGCTCCACCTTTCCTTCAGCAGTTTATCTAGAGTATCTCCCCTTAACCAGGTGCACAGAGCAATAGGGCAGCTCTCTCCATCAGCCGAGTTCAAACCTCAAACTGCCTTTCTTTTGAATCACTGCAGTGATAAAGAAATCCCATTAAGCGTTGGCCAGTTTGCACACCCCATCAATCTCACTCGTAGCAATGAGGAAGCCAAAGTGTGTGAGAGGCAAGTGAATGATAGTTGGACACATGCAGGGAATTGTTTAAAGCCCTTGGAATTCACCCTTAAAAAGTCTGAAAGGAACACCAAACACTGAATTTGTTTCTTCCTAAATAAACTAAAACATATTTAAATATTCTTTCAAATATCAGAGTGAAGAGTGATAGAAAATAGCCAGACACCCAGGACGTCCTTTGCCTGCAGCGTGTGAGATCATCGTCAAGCTGCAACAGGCAATGATAAGACGCCATTGACATCTCATTGATTCAGCCTCATCTCATTGATTTGACTCCTGTCATGTGCGTCACAGAGGGACAGGAACCTTTGGATCAGTCTGCTTCTTTCTGCTCCTGCTGGCCCACCGGAGAGCAATGAGGGTAACAAAATAATTAATAAATAACACAATTTCCAAAGATCGTTATAGAGACATTTACCATGCAAATACAGTAAATCTTAAATGATTATTTTTGCTGGGCCGTTTTTTTTCTCCTTTTGGGGGGTGGTTTGTGCATTATCTATAAATAACAAGAATTTTGCTCTACACAAAATTATTGCACAAGTTTTTGTGAGTGTTAAAAATGAATTCTGTAAAAAAAATTAACTAAATAAATGGAATTAAGGAAACTTGCACTGAGAGTTCAGACTGCTTCATGCACAGTCAGAGCAGCACAACAGGAGAGAAAATGCTGTGATCTGATCTGTTCAGTGACGTCTATGAGCATGTGACTGCACTTTCACTGTCACTCAAAGACAACTTGAAAAAGTCATACATTTATTTTGGGATTACAATGTATGCACAGCTGAAGGTTAAACTACAAAGTCACGTTAGCATAGCTCTAAAAGTCACATTATTAGTGCGTATCAAGTTATTTCTTTTCCAAAAAGAAAGATGTGCTCCTGTGTGTGTTTACTTAGCTATAGTTTGGGTCAAAACAGTCCCCAGAACTTAATTATTATAATTTCTCTAATGTCCCCAGAAAGTCACCTACACTGTGGAAACCAGTCTGAAAACAGCTTAATAAACATGCTAAATAATGTCTTGATAAAAATTTGGAAATGTTTGTGTGTTAGGTTAAAGGTTAAGGAATAGAAAAATTAGAAAATATAATATTGCATATATTTTGCATATAGAACAATCTGATGGGCATTCTGTTTTGTTGGGAAAACTACTCAATAAAGTATTTAAAAATAAATAAATTAAAAAAAAAAAAAAAATTCACGAAACGCTATTGTTTGCTAGTCCTTGAGGTAGAATCCATTTAGAGAAGTATAATTCAAGGCCACAATCACTATGATGTTTGAGTCTCGCAGGCCCCAGACGGCTGCCATCTGTGTCGCCAGCAGAAATGTTTTTGACCCCAATTAGCTCCCCTGTCTCTCCCTAGCACCTCAATGACAGTCTTCTCCACCGCATACAGACAGGTCCTTGCTTTTACAACTCCTGTGAAGCTATGGTTAACAAACAGGTAAATATATTACTCTCCTCTTACCAAAAAAGAAAGTCTGACAAAAAAGCCGCGGACTGTCTGTGAAAGCCGCGGACTGTCTGCGTCTTGCCACTGTCATGAATAACTTCCAGTTTTTACATCTCTAAATATGTCTGAAGACAAGGAGAAACGCTTTAGGAAGTGTGTGGATCCATGCCCGAGATTCTTGACTCCGGAAGATCTGCACACCCTATGCGTGCACTGTCTGGGGGAAGAACACACATGGACAGTGCTTGAGGGTGCTGTCTGTGAGCGTTTTCCCATGAAAACGCTCTGTTCCCGCCTGGCCCTCTTCTCGAGGGAAGAGGCGTCAACATCTGCGCCTGGTGGGTCCGGCCCTGCTTGTGCCGAGGCAGAGCGGCGGCTGCACTCATGGGGCTCGCAGATGGAGCTCGCCGCGGAGTTTGAGAGGGGTGTTTCAGTCTCTCAGCCTCCTCTTATCATTGACATCATCGTATCCGGGAGCAAGTGTTCTTCTGGCTGCTAGCCCCCGTGAGCAGGAGATGGCAGTGGAGGAAGAAGGAGTTGCGACTGCTTCTTTCTCCAAGCCTCCCTGCCCAGCATATGCCAAGTTACTGGAGGTTGTGGAACGCGCCGCCGGCAGGCTGCAGCTGCCATGGGAGCGCGTGAAGAAAGAGCCCGTTCGCGGCAGGTTAGACGAACGGTTTCTTTCTGACCACAACCCTGTAACTCCAGTGAGCCTTCCATTACTTCCAGATCTTCACGTAGAGATCAAGAAGGCATGGAAGAACCCATACTCGGCCAGAATTCATCCACATCAGCGGGGGAATTTCGCTGATGTGGAGGGATTGGGCCAGCATGGGTATGTGTCACTGCCGCCTATTGACACTGAGAGCTCCGGTTCTGCTGTCCAGATCCCTTAAAGTTACATCTCGTCTGAACGGCAGAGCATATGCTGCTGCAGGTCAGGCTGGCGTGGCTTTGCACACTATGGCGGTGTTGCAAGCCTACCAGGCTGATCTGCTGAAGGACCTGGATCAGGGGCAGGGTTTGTCCCCTGATGCGGTAGCTGAGCTGCGCCACACCACAGATCTCGCTCTCCGGGCCACCAAGCAGACGGCCGCCTCGATTGGTGGCCACGGAGAGGCATCTGTGGCTGAACATGGCGGACATCGGGGAGAAAGAGAAGGGCTCTCTCCTTGATGCCTCGGTTTCGCCAACTGAACTTTTGGGCGGCTCCATTGAGACGGTTGTCGGAAAGTTCAGGGAGGCGAAGGCACGCTCAGCAGCGTAGAAAAACTGCATACTGCTCAGGTCCGATCCTGGGCCCAGACAGCCGGGAGGCCCTGGCCCGTCTCGAGCCGAGGCTCAGAGGCAGGGCCAGAGATCTAGTGTCGCCGCTCGAGCGCCTCCTCCACCTCGGAGTAAGTCGCAGAAGCGGTGGGATACGAGGAAGAGGAAGATGGACTTAAGAGAGGTGATCGATCACCGGCGCCAGCAACGCCGCTGATCGATCCCCTCTCTTGGCGAAGGTGATTTTACATCTGCCTTCGCCCTTCTTCCTCGGCCTCCCGGGCGTTTTTAATCACTGTGCATGTTCAGGATGACACCTTTGAACAGTCAGGCTGACAGCCGGGCCCATGATGAAAAATTTTTTTCTGAAGGCACGCCTTCTGGCTTGATAGTGAAAGGGTTCTTTGGGCTTTTAGAACCTTGGATTTCATCCTTCCCATTCAAACACGTGAAGGAGGAGTCTTTGGTCTTCGAGCCACGGGAAGGTAAGACAAGGTCTGATTTAATTATTTAAATGTTTGACCTTGTTTTGTTCCTGTATAATTTTCCTGAACATGTAACAGTAAAATGTAAACTAATAAGGGTTTTTTTGGGCAAAACTGGAGTGTTGAGACTGACTGAGCAGGCCACAAAATGCCCTAACCGGCCGCCTGACATTTTAGCTTTGAGCTTCGCTTTATTTTTCTCATCATGAGATTTGGAAGTGGAGATCAGGCTTTGTTATGGTGCCTGTTGTAAAAAATAGGCCTATAGCTTAGTGGCCAGGCTAGAGCTAGGTGATGTGTGGTTAACCCCATATGTATTTACTATCCTTTTGCAGGATGTGTATTTCCTAGTTCTGGCTTCCTCTCGAGGGAGTTGTTTAGGCCGTATGCCCAATTATCCCCTTGCTTGTGTAGGTGCAATTACGAGTTTAACAGCTAGGTTGTAGACTGTTTTTGACTCCCTGATGCTGTTTCTCAGGTGGTAGGCCCTTATCTTTGTGTAGATAAGTTATGCAGGTGTGTGCTAGGCCTCACTTTCTAGAACTTTCATGCTAAAGGAAATTGTTTTCTTCTGAGCCACTTGATGTTTGTATTATCAAGTTTGAGTTGACGTTGCTAGTTTTTTAGCTCCTGTCCTCTAGGGCTTAGAACAGATTTGAGAATCTGTACAGAGAGTGTTTTTTCCTTTTAAAACAGCATGTATATCAAAGTTTGTGTTACTTTGAGTTCTAGACTTTTGCCCTACATTGGTATGTGAGCTTACTTATGCTGCCACAGGTTAGCACCTGCTCTCATAATAGTAGGCCCTTTTGCTGTAAAGTGGCCTCTATTCGAGTATATGGTGACTTGTATTCCCCAGTTAAGAGGTTTATTTGTGTCACTGAGTGCATCACCTGTTGGATTGCATACTCAGGGTAGTTAGAACCACTTTTTGAGGAAAGTTGGTATCTATTTAGCTCCCTCCTTGGTGATCTTGTTAACAGCTATATTGCATATAACTCGGATTGTAGGCCTTATGATACTCGGCCTCCTTCTAGTTAGCAGTTGTTTGTACAATGCTGTTCAACTGATCATAGTTTGCTCACATATTCTTACAGATTTACACTGCCACAGGCCCTGCCACGTGTCTGTTTGATGTAGTAGGCTTGTAATAGCCTCCCTTAGACCATGTTGGCTTTGTTTGGTTCCCTTTAGTCACATGTTTAGGGTACATTGCCTGTTGGAATGTGTAGCCTAGCGCAGGTCGCAGTTAGCTTCCCATTTTTAGTTATTTGTGTTAGAGCTGGTTCCCTGTAGCTTGGTTCCCTTAAATTCATGAGCTGAAGCCACGTGTCATTGAATCGCCAGGCCCCTTCAGGCCTCCTTTTTAGTTCACATGTTGGCACAGTTTGTGTTTTTAATCTGTAAACAGGCTGATCGCCACTTGATGCTGGAATGGCCCCTTAAGGCCTCCTTTTCTAGTCGACTTGTTGGCAGGATGCCTGGGAAACCATGCCACCATCGGCCACGCCCCATCGCTGTTGGATAGGCCCTAACAGGCCTGTTCACAATGTTTGGTGGATCTTTTGTGCTCCTAGAAAGGGCCACGAGACTTACGCCGTGTGTCTTAGAGGTTGCTAGGCCCTACGGGCTGCCTTTTTGAACACACTGGTGTATGTTTGTGTGTATTTCTCTTTGAGAATTATCTGTATACACTTTCGTTGGCTAGAGGCCCAAGTGATAAATCCAACCTCCTTTTTGTCTGGTTGATTATCGTCCTTGGGGCCTAAACACTGCCACGAGCTGATGCCACGTGTCTGTTGAGGTTATAGGCCCCTCCAGGCCTTCCTTAATACATGTTGGCGTACGCTGTACTCCTCTTGCTTTAAAGAGTAAAAGATGCTTTACTGAGTACACTGCTCGTTGGATTGTGTTAGGTGGATTGTCATGCGGGCACTCTGCAGCCTCTTATGCTGCCATTGAAGTCGTCTGTCTACCCCAGCAAGACAGCTGTTCAGGGTGGCCCTTAAAAACCAGGCCACTTTCTGAATATACTTCTGTCTTCACATATAGCTACTATCATGCTGTAGGCCCCTCCTCGGCCTCCATGAGTATGTGCCCATTGCATGATCTACCTGTTAGGTGAGCTTCGTACTTCCCTTTTAGGGTTATGTTTGTAATAGTGCTTAGCTCCCTAAGCCGATCATGGTTCCTAAGATTCAGCCTCAGGCTGGTTTGTGCTCCCCTGTATTAGGGTTCTCTAGCGCACAGCCTCCTCAGTGTGTTAATTAAGCACTGAGTAGATCCTAGGATGAGTGGGTTGTACTCCCCTTAATACGAGGGTCCATAGCACTCAGCTGAGTTCTGCTCTCCAGGATGCACGTCTCTACGCGTGGGTATGAGTTTGTTCTGCCTCTTTGCAGTCACTCCTACTTACTATCTTCTATGAAGAATGCGTTGTCAGAGGCTCTGTATTCAGACAGGATTGGCCAAGACTACGTTTGTCTCATGACAGACCAGGTCGGCCTCCCTGGTGGCATTGGGGGTGATTTCGTTCCCCTCTAGTGACTGGCCGAGGTTCCTTTCGGTTCTGGGCCACATTCCCTTAAAGGGACCACTTTCTCTTCTGAAAAGTTGGTTCCAGACACCTTAGCAGCTTCTATAGGCCCTTTGAGGAAGGCCTTCTTGAAGTTCAGCTTGGGCTGTTGGCCAAAGGGAATGCTGTCACTGACAGCCTGGTGTGACCCGAGGGGGAGTTGCCAAGCAGTTCTCTAACTGCTCTGGAGCCTTTGTCTCAGCCATATTTCTTGGCAGGCACTCTCCTCAAGCATGGCAGCATGGGTATATCGTTCCCCATAGCGTTTGCAAACACAGAGTAGAAGTTCCCTTTCGAAAGGGAATGTCTCAGGTTACGTATGTAACCATGGTTCCCTGAGAACAGGGAACGAGACTCTGCATTTCCTTGCCATGCTTCGGGCTGCCTGCAGAACAGTCCCTTAAGACGATGGATAATGACTGCTTCCCCAGGCGCGCCTTTTATACTTCCGGGTCGCGCCATATGACGTCATAGGCTGTCGCCAGCCAATAGGCATTGGAGTTATTGGATAGTTGGCTTTCAGACACAGAGTCACGTGACGTTCCCCATAGCGTTTGCAAACGCAGAGTCACGTTCCCTGTTCTCAGGGAACCATGGTTACATACGTAACCTGAGACGTTCAGATGGCACGCAAGAGCCTGCTAGTAGCCTATACTCTGAGTTTCGATTATTTGACTGGTTATTTGAATTTATAGTTTTAAATACGGATATTTTTCTTACAAAGTCATATACACCTAGAATGGCTTGAGGGTGAGTAAATCATGGGATAATTTTCATTTTTGGGTGAACTATCCCTTTAAGGTTGAACCACTGTAGTCACGTTGACTATTTTAACCATGTCTTTACTACTTCTCTGGACCTTGAATGTGGTCATTTCGTTGCTTTCTATGGGAGATAAAAAACCTCTTGGATTTCATCACAAATATCTTAATTTGTGTTCCGAAGATGAACGACATGAGGTTGAGTAATTAATGACAGAAATTTCAATTTTGGGTGAACTAACCCTTTAAGACCCACTGAAGACAGATTATTACATATACTGTATAAAAAGTGTTTTCATAAATGTAAAAAAGTATAATGCCAATTTCCCATCCCTATGATCTACCGGGGGCCTTTTGCCCCTTATTGCTGCCTTTATATTTTCATGACTTTTGTTCAGAACAAGCTTTTTTTATAATTTGTTTTACATAGATCATTTTATTTAATCAAAATTTTTTCAATTGTACAATTTTAGGACCAGAAAAAAGCCCATTGTAGCCTACTCTCCTTGCCGACCATTCACAAATCCATATGCTGCTTATAGTGACATCTGTTCAATTATGATAAAAATGCAGTAACTACACTTTTCACTTATTTTTACACTGATAAGCATGTTATTTTTGTATTGCTTTCTATCTTGCTCTCTTTAAATTTGAAGGCAGCACCCTGACCCTCGCAGCTGTCCATCATTACTGTGTTTAGTAAGCCAGTTAATAGACTGCCTGTCGGATCACAGGTCAGCCACTCGCATGAATTTTATCTGAACAGTCTCATTACATTTTTTGCAAGTTTCTGAGAGGAATTCCTTATGCAGACATAGTAAGCAGAAACAGAAATGCATGACTTAATCACTTGTTAAACCCAGTTGAAATACAGTATCTCACAGAAGTGAGTACACCCCTCACATTTTTGTAAATATTTTATATATTTTCACGTGACAACACTGAAGAAATGACACTTTGCTACAATGTAAAGTAGTGAGTGTACAGCTTGTATAACAGTGTAAATTTGCTGTCCCTCAAAATAACTCAACACACAGCCATTAATGTCTAAACCGCTGGCCACAAAAGTGAGTACACCCCTAAGTGAAAATGTCCAAATTGGGCCTAAAGTGTCAATATTTTGTGTGGCCACCATTATTTTCCAGCACTGCCTTAACCCTTGTAAGATTGAAAATATCTAAAAGATATTTTAAAATGAACAAAGACATTTGCTTTACTGTTTCAACCCCCTCTCTCTTGCTGCAAGGGCCATTTGGAAGTCAAAGAGGTGTTGATAGTGATCAAGCCCTGTAGGCCAAGATGTGTGTACATCGGGGGTCTACAAATTGTCACACCTTTAGTACAATGGGGCAAGTTTTAATCTCCTGATTGGTCAGTTTGAATGTCTCATATTTGTGTTTCAGTCACATGGTCAAGGAAGGGATAAAAGACGACTGTAACTGTTGCTCTGGCTCTTTTTTGATTCTTGGCTTTTCTTGGGCATTCTCTTGCCCTCTCTCTCTCTCTCTCTTTCTCTTTCTTTCTCTCTCTATCTCTCAGGTAACTTTTTTCATACATGCTGTGTACGATCAATGGTATATGATTTTATCATCTCATACATCTATTTTGTAATTATTTTTAAGTGTAACCATAATCAGATATTGTCATTAAACCCTTTCAATTACAAATGATGTGCTAACTAGTTTTGATTTGGTATTAACATTAATGTGCTCCCTATTGCAATATAATATCGTCACCCTATAGCAACGCTCTCCCACATATTTTGCTATTATAACTGCGCTTATTTCCGTCGTTGGTATAAGTTGCAGTGGGTGGTAATAGACAAGAAATGTACAGTTTTCTACCATCTTGCTGATAAAGTTTCTTTAGTCGCTCGGCAACCCTACAGCCTGAACCCCTGTAGGAGTTCCACCCTTACAGATGGTGCCGAAACCCGGGATCCCTTGCAGTGAGTTTTCTGAAATCTACTTTGATCGGTTGTCAGAATGAGGACATTTTTTAACAGTTGATCTTGTGAATGATTAAAGCTGACCTTCTCACCAAGGAATGGGTAAGTCTGTTTTAATTGTATAATGGTATGATATTCAGATCTCCTCAGGGATGGAAGGGAAAATTTCTGAAAAGAGTGACGTATTGTTTGCTTTATGGAGCAAAAAAGTTGAGCCTACCTTGTCCAAACTCAAGAAACAATATATTGGGATTAAATGTTCAGATAATGAAATGCTCAAATGGTGGGACATAACTGGCAAACATCAAAAGAAATCAAAACGTGGTGAAATAATTGAGGCTTTAAACTTCATAAGTTGTGCGCGGCTGCGTGATGTGACCACACATCTATTTTCAAGTATAGACGCTAAATGTAAAGAAGTGCATTCTAAAAATGCAGAGGCACAAAAGTCAGAGTTAAAGATTCAGGATCTTCAAACACAGCTAGATAATTTACTAGCTGAACAGTTAGCTCTGACTGAAAAGTGTAAAAAACACAAAGAGACCATTGCAGATCTCAAGGCTAAGCTAAATGCTCAAAAGTCTCCCAAAGCGCTTAACAGCGATGGGGCTAAAAAGCATGTTCACTTCTTAGATGAGGTGACTTGCTCTGATGAATCTGGAATGTTTTGTTCAGAGGCCACTGCTCAAGAAAGTGTGCCTATTTCAGTTCTTAAGGTGATGCGGCACCGGAATAGCGCAGAGTCATGTACCAGAACGCATGGTGTACAAGCATTAGAGAGCCATGAAAATCCTCAAACTCCAGGAGAACACAGCAAACAACCCTGTGGCAAAGAGAACAGGTTTTGCAGTTCCTGTCAGAAAGTAGGCCATACAGAGGAAAAATGCTGGTCACTGGGTAGGGGTAGACCTCCACCTTATTTTCAGAAAAACAGGAAACCACATTTTAAGGGCAAAGATCAACGCTCAATTGCAGGTAAATCTCTAAGTGAATTAACAGTGTTGTTTATGCAAGGCCTCCAACTATTAACTTCACTTGCTAGTGGATTAGCAGCACAATAGCGATAAGTTTAATAGTTAAACATCCAAATTGCTATGATCCTGTTTGTATTTCAAATTTGTATTTGTGCTAAACACACTGTGTGCATAGAACACACATTAAAGTTGTTTGTGATACTATATGTACACATAGACTAGCTGAGTTTATTCTTTAAAACACACGATTGCTTTACTGTAAGTGTTGTATGAAACACTTAGGTTAAAGGTTGTAGATGTTATGCATTCTAGGCCATGTATCTTGTGTAAATTGGAATAATAAGTGTAGTACTGGAATTGTATTGCAATTTCTAGTTGCGTGTGTGACTATGTTAAATTTGTTTGCCTCGTAAGTGGAAAACTCTGCTATTTTCCATATAGCTAGAGTAAAACCATGTACAGGAGCACAGAATTGCCATGTGGCTACAGTGTGATTCACAATTGTATTAACCATGAAAATGCTTTCCTCACAACAGGATTCAGTAACTCTGAACTTTGCACTTTATCATGCCCCTTAACAAAAACATTGGTGTTGAAGGATTTTGAGCCAGATCACACCTCATACTCACATCTTCAAGCTGGCTCCCTGTTACAAAAACAGGACCAAATTTGCATCACAATTGTTAAACCTCCTCACCTTTGTTTGGAGCATGATTGAATTTACACATAGCCACAGCTAAATGCAGTCACATAGATTTGATCTTCACACACAAAGTCAAATCTACATCTACATATGCCTCACAAAATGTATCCATATAATGTTTTTTAAGTCTAGACTGCACTATAACTGTAAATTTAATCCAGTTATAGTTTTGTTTTGTTTTATCTTTGGATTTATTAAATCACTTAGTTATCATTTGTCTCACCAAGTTAAATATCAAAATGTATGTGAGTATTTCAAATTCTTACCTAAGCACAAAATTTGTATTATCATTAATGCCTTTGAAACATTTCTGAAACTTATTTGATTTGTTTCTTTGTATTTTGTCCATTTGAATTGTAACAATGTTTTCGGACATCAATCCAACTGAATCTCTGTATTTGGTTACACTGAATATTTTGCTGATACTCTTCATGATAAAGGGGGGTTTAAAACCCAACAATTGTTGTTTTGTTATAATGCAATTTATTTAAATGTTTCCAGAAACAGTGTAAGAGCTTGTAAGATCTTCTTTTATTCTCGCCTTGACCACTTTATCAAGTAAATCGATTTAAGGGCTTATTGCCAGAGACAAATTTAATCTGACCACATCAAACCTCTGACCAGTGACAAATGCCATATGTATGCTTTTGCTGTTTGTTGTGCTATATGTTCTTTTAAATCACAGGATCCCTGCTGCCAAAGTTCAAATCTTGTGTCTTGTCTCAAAAGAGGGACAACTGAGTTCTATCATCAGTGCCTGATTCTTGTGGAGGTGTGAAGTGTTCAATGGATAATTTGCATGAACGGTGCAACACCATTTGATGGACCTTTTCATGCAGGACTGAAAGGAGAACAAAGACTGAAGACTGACCGACTGCTACTGAAACAAGTCTGGACAAAAGTCTGAAGTTGACATCTACACACAACAGAAAGCATATCTTCATGGACTGTGCCACCTTTGGACTCCATGATTGTGGCCAACGGTGCCAAGGAGGGATTTGTAAGATTGAAAATATCTAAAAGATATTTTAAAATGAACAAAGACATTTGCTTTACTGTTTCAACCCCCTCTCTCTTGCTGCAAGGGCCATTTGGAAGTCAAAGAGGTGTTGATAGTGATCAAGCCCTGTAGGCCAAGATGTGTGTACATCGGGGGTCTACAAATTGTCACACCTTTAGTACAATGGGGCAAGTTTTAATCTCCTGATTGGTCAGTTTGAATGTCTCATATTTGTGTTTCAGTCACATGGTCAAGGAAGGGATAAAAGACGACTGTAACTGTTGCTCTGGCTCTTTTTTGATTCTTGGCTTTTCTTGGGCATTCTCTTGCCCTCTCTCTCTCTCTCTCTTTCTCTTTCTTTCTCTCTCTATCTCTCAGGTAACTTTTTTCATACATGCTGTGTACGATCAATGGTATATGATTTTATCATCTCATACATCTATTTTGTAATTATTTTTAAGTGTAACCATAATCAGATATTGTCATTAAACCCTTTCAATTACAAATGATGTGCTAACTAGTTTTGATTTGGTATTAACATTAATGTGCTCCCTATTGCAATATAATATCGTCACCCTATAGCAACGCTCTCCCACATATTTTGCTATTATAACTGCGCTTATTTCCGTCGTTGGTATAAGTTGCAGTGGGTGGTAATAGACAAGAAATGTACAGTTTTCTACCATCTTGCTGATAAAGTTTCTTTAGTCGCTCGGCAACCCTACAGCCTGAACCCCTGTAGGAGTTCCACCCTTACACCCTCTTGGGCATGGAGTTCACCAGAGCTTCACAGGTTGCCACAGGAGTCCTCTTCCACTCCTCCATGACGACATCACAGAGCTGGTTGATGTTAGAGACCTTGAGCTCCTCCACCTTCCATTTAAGGATGCCCCACAGATGCTCAATAGGGTTTAGGTACCCTCAGCTTCTTTAGTAAGGCAGTGGTCGTCTTGGAAGTGTGTTTGGGGTCGTTATCATGTTGGAATACTGCCCTGCGGCCCAGTCTCCGAAAGGGAGGGGATCATGCTCTGCTTCAGTATGTCACAGTACATGTTGGCATTCATGGTTCCCTCAATAAACTGTAGCTCCCCAGTGCCAGCAGCACTCATGCAGCCCCAGACCATGACACTCCCACCACCATGCTTGACTGTAGGCAAGACACATTTGTCTTTGTACTCCTCACCTGGTTGCGGCCACACACGCTTGACACCATCTGAACCAAATAAGTTTATCTTGGTCTCATCAGACCACAGGACATGGTTCCAGTAATCCATGTGCTTAGTCTGCTTGTCTTCAGCAAACTGTTTGTGGGCTTTCTTCTGCATCATCTTTAGAAGAGGCTTCCTTCTGGGACGACAGCCATGCAGACCAATTTGATGCAGTGTGTGGCTCAGACCATATGCCACACACTGCATCTGACAGGCTGACCCCTTCAACTTCTGCAGCAATGCTGGCAGCACTCATACGTCTATTTCCCAAACACAACCTCTGGATATGACGCTGAGCACGTGCACTCAACTTCTTTGGTCGACCATGGCGAGGCCTGTTCTGAGTGGAACCTGTCCTGTTAAACCGCTGTATGGTCTTGGCCAACTTGCTGCAGCTCAGTTTCAGGGTCTTGGCAATCTTCTTATAGCCTATGCCATCTTTATGTAGAGCAACAATTATTTTTTTCAGATCCTCAGAGAGTTCTTTGCCATGAGGTGCCATGTTGAACTTCCAGTGACCAGTATGTGAGAGTGAGAGCGATAACACCAAATTTAACACACCTGCTCCCCATTCAGACCTGAGACCTTGTAACACTAACGAGTCACATGACACCGGGGAGAGAAAATGGCTAATTGGGCCCAATTTGGACATTTTTACTTAGGGGTGTACTCACTTTTGTGGCCAGCGGTTTAGACATTAATGGCTGTGTGTTGAGTTATTTTGAGGGACAGAAAATGTACACTGTTATACAAGCTGCACACTCTCTACTTTACATTGTAGCAAAGTGTCATTTCTTAAGTACTGTCACATGAAAAGATATAATAAAATATTTACAAAAATGTGAGGCGTGTACTCACCTCTGTGACATACTGTATATGTAAACTTCCCTTAAAGTTAACCTCTTTTTGGCACATGGACTGCTTTTATGGTGTTTATTTATTTTTTATGTATGTTTTCCTTTTATGGAGCTTGACATCAATGTTTACCCAACTTGTGCCTAAAACATTTGCTTTTTTATGCATTTCTGTTTCACTGAAAGAAATGAAGTTAAACAACGTGAGAGTCAATATTTTTTCATTTTTAGGTGAAATATCTAGTTTAGTCATGAAACTCTAGAGGGCGCAGGCTTAAAGGTCCTTTACATGCAATCTGAAAGCAATGACATCATTACCACATGGCACAAGCTGATTGGCCTCTGCTGATCCCGCAGCCAATGAGACTGTTTCTTTAAAGTCCCCCGTAGTCAATAATTTTATCCCTTAAAACTCATCTTTAATCAACCAAAATGACATTTTTAAACATTTTTTTTTCTGTGAAAAAAAATCTTCATGCCTTAAAATAGCTTGAATGTAACTCTACACCCTTGCCTCATTTAATATACGCGGCTCAATAAATATGCAAAATAGCCCCGCCTCCACTCACTCATGCCAGCTCAGAGATGAACTCACTCAACTTACTGAGGTAAATGCAGCACAATGGTATAACTCTTTACAACATCGGACACATAACGTTCAATATTCAATAACATTCAATAAAACTATTTCGAGAGTTGTCATGATTGAACTATTCAGGTATTTTCTGATAAGTGGAATATCTAAAAAAAAAAGAAAAAGAAAAAAGTTTATTAATGCACTTTGTTGCTTAATTAATCAATAGTCATCATCACCACTCCTTTAGTCAATCTGCTGGTTTCTTTTAGGAATTGATGTTGATTTCAGCTTCTGCTGATTATCTTAAATCCATTCGCTCTCTCACACATCACAGAGCATTTATTTCCTCTTTGGGCTTATTCACCTCACAGCCCTCGTCTTTTAGCCTCTGCAGTGCAGTAATATAACAGTAAAATGCATAAAAATGCTTTCAGGTCTGTCAGCTGCTGAGTTCAGTCGATTGGGAGTATTTATCATGGGGGTGCTTTCTATCTTTAGAAAGCCTATCAACACGTCAGAGTGTTCAGGACAATCATCCACAGAGCTCTGTCATCGGAAGACGTCCGTGTCTCCCGGCCAGGACGGAAAGAGAGCTGGTGAGTCCACTCGGTTCAGTGAGCTGATGATTGCCTCAGTGAGAGAAAGGCCCATGTTACATCTCAAATGGAAAATTCAGTCAATGGGAACAAGTTAAAACAAAGCTTTTTGTTCAGTTTCATCACAACACGGATATCATCTGATCAATGCAGTTACACATACCCTGTTGTTTGAACTGTAAAGTCACAGAAACGCTCACCTTTTTATTCTATATGTAATCATTTCAAACAATACCCAAATCCTTCCAGTATCCAAAGGCCATTTCTCTCGGGCTGTTTATAGGCAGGAGACATGCAGTGATTCATTTCCCATTGTTATTTCTCATCTAATATTTTCTTTGTTTTCAATAGCCAATTATGCTTCCATTACTGCTTTTGTGGCACCACATGTCGCAAACAATATGACACAGCTATTGAAGATAAAAGCCATAAACGATTAACCACCTGAAATATGATTTGCAATAAAACCAAGATAGTCTTCAATATCTATTCAATATGTCTGCAGCAGTCATTGAGAAAATAATGGTGATGAAGGATCAATGCATGTTCATATTCATCTCTCTGGGTCACAGAGGTTATTGGTAATACAAATTCTCAAGCCAATGGTGTTCAGAGCCATTCTAAAATGGAATGTCTTAAAGGAATAGTTCACCCAAAGATGAAAATTCTGAAATCATTTACTCACCCTCATGTTTCTTCAGTAAAACAAAAAAAATACTATGAAGAACACTGGAGTCCAAACACTCTTATTTGTGTTCAACAGAAGACAGAAATTATGATTAAAAAAGAGAAACAATTTAGGATAAAATTAGAAGTAAACTCAATTACCCTTTTACAAATAGAAATGTAAAATATTTAAAATATTTAAAAAGATATAAAAGAAATTTAGTTACAGGAATTATATACTGTAATATCTTTAACAAAACTTTTGAGAAATTTTCATACAAAATGCATATTTTACAAAGACTTGGGGTAGTGATACAAACATATTTTTTCTGAACCTTTGACCAACAAATATGTAAATGACATTGCCGAGGATCACAAGATTTATGAGGAATACATGAATAATGAAATTATTTAACTGAAAAAAATATTACTGGGGGGAAAAAAAAACAGTATATCGGGTCAATTTGCAATTATGCATTTACGATTAAATAAATACAGTTCATTTTGGTTTCATAACATGCCTCTACAATGCGAATAAATCACTCACATATGCAATCAAATTTCACACTAGGTGACTAAAAATGTCTTTAATTAGCCAATGGCTAGTAAAGTGTACGATTTCAGTCACCTATGACTGAGTTAGAGCAAAGCTACTTGAAGAAAAATCTGCAAACAAAAAAAGCAAAACGCCTGCTAACATCATGTCTACACCGGATGCAACCGTTGACGCATCATGCCGCAACAGCTAGAAGCTGTCTACATTGGATGCAACAAAGAGACCGTTGCAAATCCTACTTTCCTTTCCTATTATAAGTATTTCTAGTGCTTGGAGTATGTACAATAAGGCATCAGTTTACTGTAGGGGATTTTTCGTGTCGCATTGGTGTAGACACGGTTTCTTTTTAGACTTTACACATAAAAACTGTTTTAAAAGAAGTCACAGACAATTGCACAACATGATTCACTTTTAATTTATTTCTATGGTATCCACAAACAGTGATTGACTGTTTCACAGCTCTGAGCAAAATTCAATGACGTCAAGGCTGTAATGTGATTGGTTATCAAGGCACACGTGATCCAAGTTAGCCGTTATGCCTTCTCCAATGGTAGAGCCATGGACCTTCCTATCTCCCAATAATAAGACAATCTCTGGTTAGAGGCAAAAAATACGTTTAGCGCACATGTAATTTCACCGTCACATGAGAGTGCCTTCTGTCGCTTTCTCCTACACATGCACACTCAACGTGAGAGAAAGAGAGAGGCTTACACATGCCACACAAAGAGAACTGACATACTAGAGATCTAAACGTAGGACTCGATGGCCAAGAGTTGACAGAACTGTCACTGTCCCGACCAGGCCAGTGCTGCGTCGTCATAAAAGTTTATAATTTGCATGTGTTTTTTTTTTAAGCCTTGCCAGTTTAAACATTCAAGCGCAAAAAGACAAAAAAACTCAATTCAGTACTTGCAAAAAAAAAAAAAAGCAAAGTCTGACAGCATTCAAATACTAAATTGAGTTCTCAAGTTTTCTTGTGCTTGAATGGACAATTTCACACAAAATTATGTCAAAATGCCCAAAGGCCAGATTTACGTCTTACACCAGATTGCATTGATCATTATGGAATGATCCGGCTGAGTCTGTGTTCTTTAATGTGCGCGTCATCAGTAGATCGTGCACAGAGCTTTCCACTCCCACTCGCTTTTTTGGAATTGCTAATTTGCCCTGTTTAGTAAATCTGGCCCCTAGTTAACATTCGGTTGTCTTAAGTGATCGTAAACAGTCGAGAAAGACAACACATGTGTAACAGTATCAGTGTATTGGATCCGTGCATTATATCTTAAAGTGACAGCAGCCTAATATTCCTGCTGCTGTCTGTTTTTAATGTTAATCAATCAACAAAAGACTCATTGAACTGCTCTTGAATGAATAACTTTTTTTATATCTATATTTAATTTATACAGTGAAGACTATGCAGTGTTATTCTATACATTTATATATATTATTCAATTTCTGTACCTAATCTACCTAATCTGTAACTTAGATCTACTTGAACAACCTGAAAAGCACTGTTTATTTCATTTGTATTGGTTCTATTGTGTTTATTTGTGCTATTGCTTGTAGCTTATTGCTTGTAATTTTAGATTTATATTACTGTATATAGAATCTTTTTCATTTGCATAGTTTTTGCATTCCATGTAAAAAGCCTAGTGGGTAAAATAAAAATTTTACTAGCCAATGGCTAGTAAACAAGCTTCAGTGTGCCCATAGAGGGTTGCATTTTCAGTTTTTTTCCCCTTCAAAAACTTGCCTGGAATAGTTCCTCTGGGAGGCATTATGGAAAGGCAGATAAATTATAGCCACGCTGGCCTGTGAGGTGTATTTACGCATACACAGGGTAATTATCAATTATGCCCAAGTCTAATGGAGCTTTCCTCTCATCTGAATTCATTCCCACATGAACCACAGATTTCTTCCGTCTCTGATGCTGCAGCATTTTTAGCGGGCAAAATCTGCATTTTAAGTGAGTATTAAAAAAAAGTAATTATGTCACTGAAAGGCTTTTTCTTTTAAGATTCTGTATCAGTGGCGGAACGAATTGATTAAGAAGACGTGTTCAAAAAGGCTTTTTTCACTTAAGGAGGGAATCCCCATCTAAGTCTGTTGTGATTTCCTCCATTATTCTTTACTGGTTTATCTTGTTAAGAACTTTACTTTAGGAGAAGTGGAGCGCTGAAAGGGGTCTCTGAGTGCGGAAGTATTGAGTTGTACACTTTAGATGCACAATCAAACACTTCTATCGTCACCCAGAATATCTGTCAACACTGGGGAACTGGAAATGTGTGCTACATCACGATGGGTCCATTAACTTAATGGACAGAGGGTGGTTGTGAAAAGAAAAAAATAGATGGGGAGTGTATTAAAGAGACAGGAGGGGGCTGGGACAGTAACCTTTGGGCTTTTTATTGGAATGAGATGACACACTCGAGCAGCTCTTAAATGAATGGCATCTGTAGTGCAGTTTCTGCTGAGAGGGTTGCCCTTTTCCTTGAAGCACGGTCCAACTGAAAATGAAAAACTGCCTCTTCCCTCTGAACACCTCAGAGTCAACCTTCCAGTCTCACTGTGCCCCCGCCAAATGTGGCATCAGTGCAGTTTTTCAGCTACATTATCGAACTGTAATGTTGGGTTTAAGTCTGACACTGGTGAAACTTCCTGTTTAAAAGGTTAGCTTCAGTTTCACAGAAAGACTCAATTGCTTTTTTGAATTGCGACATTGTCCAAATGACGCAATTTCATTACAACAAGCCTCGTATAGAAAATTCTCTAAACGCAATTACCACCATTCTTATCAATGTTATTGTCCCATTTGAGGATTCTAATGTTCATTGGTTCTTTTTGAAGAGTTGTCTCTGAGCAGATAATTATTTAATCATTTTTAATGTCCACGCACCAAGCATACAGACGAGCCATGCTTCCATAATTCCTCGCTCTGTTGCACTTACAGAGATTGCTGTTTTAGAAATTACACCCAAATTGCTCTCAGCTTTCCGGCTAGATAACACCCAAGGACCTCATATCCGACGTGGAGGATTTCCTTGAATCACCTTAAATGAGAAAGACAGGCGTCTTAAAGTGGACTTATCAAGAATGTACAGAGAAAATTTCACAGTTGGCCTGGCAGCATAAAAACACACAAGCAGTTCCTAGTCCACAGTTTAAAAAATAAAAAATAAAACTCTTTGGGGATTTTCATATTATACATTGCTTGGTAAATTTCTCTGGCTCAAAAGTGTGCTAAAAGAGTGCTGATGTCATTTCTTCCCTACTTATAATGACTACATTTTTTTGATGATAAAAATATAACAGTTTATCTATCGCAGTTTATCTTGCTCTTTTGTTTTTTAATAATTAATGTTTAAATGACAGGTTTGTGAAACACTGAAGCTTTTGAGTGTTCTTAAACAACCAAGAACATTATGAAAATGGATGTGTAACCAGTGTTGGGGAGTAGTTAACTACATGTAGCGACGCTACTAGTTTAACTACATTTTTCAGTAGCTTGTCAGTAGTTCAGCTACTTTTAAAACAGTGTAGCTTTTCCAGTAGTTAACTACTTTTTCCAGCAAGTATCAGTGTAGCGCGACCAAAAGCTACAAGCTACATTCCGTTTTGCGTTCTGACGAGCCTGAATGCATTGAAGCAGCACAGCGTCTTACTAGATCACGAACTAAAATCGTGCATTACAGCCATCTATTGTTATATCACGCATCTTGTGGCTTTACAGTTCACCGAGAAGAGATGTCTGATGATTATGTAAAGGACAGGAGTGGGTTTACACTTAACATGAATCGATTAGTAAAGGTTACGCTTAATTTATTAACAAATTATTAAAATGCTGTCTGTGTCGAAGACTTCAAGCACATACAGGTGAATAGCCTTTTTAAATTGACTTTCCTGCTTTATTGCAGTCTATATCAAATGTATGCAAACTAATTTATTACAGTTGTGACCCGCCATAGTTTAATATGTCCCGCCAGTTTTATAATGAACATCAACAACCGTGTCTGTGATTGGCTACGTTGCTCACCGCTGCAAAATCATGTTGTAAATAGAAACATTTGACATTCTCCAGAGCGCAAACACAAATACGCACTGGAGCGTTTGCCAATATGATATTATACAGTATCAACTGAGGGTGCTCTTGCTTGCGTTTGAGGGTGCTTAGGTGCGTAGAACCGAGCCTGCATTGGTGTGACATTTGTAGCAATTTTGCACTTTGACAGTCAGTGTGAGATATAGGCTACATTTGAGTATTGTTGATATAGTTTACAAAATAAAACAGTACGCTTTAAAATCATAATTGTAGTACATTGCGTTGTTTTAAACCCCAAACATCTTACTTAAACATTCTTCATTAACTATATTATCCAGGCTATGTCATTAAAAAAAAAAAAAAAAAAATCAAAGTAGTTTCAATGTAGCTAGCTACTTTTTGATAGTAACTTGTAGTGTAGCTAACTACTTTTTCAGAAGGGTAGCTTGACTGTAGTTTAACTACTTTAATTTATGAGTAGCTTGTAGCTTGTCAAACTACAGTTTCAGGGTAGCTTCCCCAACACTGTGTGTAACATATACAGGTGCTGGTCATATAATTAGAATATCATCAAAAAGTTGATTTATTTCACTAATTCCATTCAAAAAGTGAAACCTGTATATTATATTCATTTATTACACACAGACTGATATATTTCAAATGTTTATTTCTTTTAATTTTGATGATTATAACTGAAAACTAAGGAAAATCCCAAATTTAGTATCTCAGAAAATTAGAATATTACTTAAGACCAATACAAAGAAAGGATTTTTAGAAATCTTGGCCAACTGAAAAGTATGAACATGAAAAGTATGAGCATGTACAGCACTCAATACTTAGTTGGGGCTCCTTTTGCCTGAATTACTGAAGCAATGCGGCGTGGCATGGAGTCGATCAGTCTGTGGCACTGCTCAGGTGTTATAAGAGCCCAGGTTGCTCTGATAGTGGCCTTCAGCTCTTCTGCATTGTTGGGTCTGGCATATTGCATCTTCCTCTTCACAATACCCCATAGATTTTCTATGGGGTTAAGGTCAGGCGAGTTTGCTGGCCAATTAAGAACAGGGATACCATGGTCCTTAAACCAGGTACTGGTAGCTTTGGCACTGTGTGCAGGTGCCAAGTCCTGTTGGAAAATGAAATCTGCATCTCCATAAAGTTGGTCAGCAGCAGGAAGCATGAAGTGCTCTAAAACTTCCTGGTATACGGCTGCATTGACCTTGGACCTCAGAAAACACAGTGGACCAACACCAGCAGATGACATGGCACCCCAAACCATCACTGACTGTGGAAACTTTACCCTGGACCTCAAGCAACGTGGATTGTGTGCCTCTCCTCTCTTCCTCCAGACTCTGGGACCCTGATTTCCAAAGGAAATGCAAAATTTACTTTCATCAGAGAACATAACTTTGGACCACTCAGCAGCAGTCCAGTCCTTTTTGTCTTTAGCCCTGGCGAGACGCTTCTGACGCTGTCTGTTGTTCAAGAGTGGCTTGACACGAGGAATGCGACAGCTGAAACCCATGTCTTGCATACGTCTGTGCGTAGTGGTTCTTGAAGCACTGACTCCAGCTGCAGTCTACTCTTTGTGAATCTCCCCCACATTTTTGAATGGGTTTTGTTTCACAATCCTCTCCAGGGTGCGGTTATCCCTATTGCTTGTACACTTTTTTCTACCACATCTTTTCCTTCCCTTCGCCTCTCTATTAATGTGCTTGGACACAGAGCTCTGTGAACAGCCAGCCTCTTTTGCAATGACCTTTTGTGTCTTGCCCTCCTTGTGCAAGGTGTCAATGGTCGTCTTTTGGACAACTGTCAAGTCAGCAGTCTTCCCCATGATTGTGTAGCCTACAGAACTAGACTGAGAGACCATTTAAAGGCCTTTGCAGGTGTTTTGAGTTAATTAGCTGATTAGATTGTGGCACCAAGTGTCTTCAATATTGAACCTTTTCACAATATTCTAATTTTCTGAGATACTGAATTTGGGATTTTCCTTAGTTGTCAGTTATAATCATCAAATTTAAAAGAAATAAACATTTGAAATATATCAGTCTGTGTGTAATGAATTAATATAATATAAAAGTTTCACTTTTTGAATGGAATTAGTGAAATAAATCAACTTTTTGATGATATTCTAATTATATGACCAGCACCTGTATGCTCTGTTTTCACTTTGTTTCGATGTGTTTTTGATTCTGCCATTTATCTGTTCCTAGTCTGTTTCTGTTTGATTCATTACACCTGTAGTCCAATTAAAGGGTTAGTTCACCCAAAAATGAAAATAATTACTCACCCTCATGCCGTTCCACACCTGTAAGACCTTCGTTCATCTTCGGAACACAAATTAAGATATTTTTGTTGAAATCTGATGGCTCAGTGAGACCTGCATAGACAGCAATGACATTTCCTCTCTCAAGACCCATTAATGTACTAAAAACATATTTAAATTAGTTCATGTGAGTACAGTGGTTCAATATTAATATTATAAAGCAACGAGAATATTTTTGGTGCGCCAAAAAAACAAAATAACGACTTATATAGTGATGGCCGATTTCAAAACACTGCTTCAGGAAGCTTCGAAGCGTTATGAATCTTTTGTGTCGAATCATGATCGCGTGTCAAACCGCCAAACTGCTGAAATCACGTGACTTTGGGGCTCCGAACCACTGATTCGGTGAACTAACCCTTTAATTAGCTTATTAGTTCCCTCATTTGTTCTAGGAGTGTGTTCTTGCAGTCCTTGTTTTTGTCTAGTCAATGTTGAGATGTTGTGAAATCTAGTTTCCTGAGTTTTTTTTTAATTAAAGATTGTTTCCTGGATTATTCCTGTTGTGCACTTTGTTCAGAACAACTACTCGTGACAGCATGTAAGAAATCTTCAAATCTTATGGAATAGCATAGCATGTATGTTTGTAAGGGCTTTTTTACTATTACTGCCCTTAAACTAATCAACTGAGCTCTAAAAGCCATTTGATTAATCACTCTGGAGCTGCAGGAAAACATTTGGACAAGCCATAAATACATCAAAGACAACAGACGGGGAAAAAACATAAATCCGTTTAATGCTTTGAAGAGCCCTGCTTTTAAAAAAAAAAGTCAATTACTAATAAAACATATGATAAAAATATTTGTTTTTTTTTGCAGACGATATTACTCTTTATAGAAAATCCATCTCATTCCATCCCTCCACTCATGCAATGTTTGAATGAAGATGGACTAGTCTCAGGATATAAAAATAATGAAAATAAATCTGAAGCAATGATGATTTCTGATGGCCATCCCATTTAAATGAATGGGTCTCATTTCATTGGTCTAAGCAAGGATTTAGATATTTAGGAATTATTTTTACGCCCAATTCCAGCCAGCTTTTTAAAGCAAACTACAAAAAACTAATAAAACAAATACAAAATAAGATGGGAGATTCTCCCTCTCTCATTACTGGGCAGAACTGAGGTGATAAGAATGAACCTACTACCCAGATTTCTTTTTTTGTTCCAATCCCTTCTGGTAAATGTACCCATTTCCCAATTTAAAAAATGTTTGGAGGTCCAGTACACTCACTACTTTACATTGTAGCAAAGTGTCATTTCTTCAGTGTTATCACATGAAAAGATATAATAAAATATTTACAAAAATGTGAGGGGTTTACTCACTTCTGTAAGATACTATATATATATATATATATATACATATATATATATATATATATATATATATATATATATATATATATATATATATATATATAATTTTTTTTTTTTTTTTTTTTTTTTTTTTTTTTTTTTTTCACACCATCTTTTCTTTCCCTCAGTTGTAAGGGGTTTGAATGTTGGGATGGGGGATGTTCTGTAAAAAGATAATTCTAAATTACAATAAATAGATGATTACATATATTTTTCATTTCAATAAATTATATATATTAGATATTTTCTTTCTATCTATCTATCTATCTATCTATCTAATTTCCTTTTGACAAATGAATCAAAATGTCACGATTTTTAAAATCAATTTCATTGCTTGATTGGACTGCCAACACTGTAAACCCAAATAATTACATCACAATTTTTAAGTAAAGAAATTCAAAGTTTAAGTAAGCAGAACTGGCAGGTTTTTATTTTGTACTCCTACATTTTAATTGTTCTTAACTTGAAATGTTTGAGTACACTAATTGATACATTTAACTTAAAATTATCATGTATTCTCAAAGTAAACATTTCATTAGTGTAAATTTAACTAGCTGTAACAAGCTAATTCAGAAAATGTTAACTTGCTAATTTGCTAACATGTTAGCATTAGCATGGTATAATGCTTGCTGAATGAGTACAGCAATATAAAAAAATATAATATATGTCCTCCCAAACCAAGCAGCATGTACCACTTGATACCATGATGGTAACTCTCCAAAAACCCACATTAACAGGAACTCTTCTAAATTAGCATAACAAAACATTAATCACTAAAACTCCCACTTAGCATTACTCTTGCACAAAAAAAACATTATATAACACTTAATTTTAGCATTTACTCTCCCTTTCGCATGCCATGGGCAAAGTATGCTGGGAAATAGAATACCCTGGCCCAGTTTCAGTTAAACTTAAGTTAGTCTAAATTAAAAGAAATGAGTTCATAAAACTCAAACAATGAAACAGTTCAGTTTACTTAAAATATGTCAGTTCTGTGAACTTGAAAGAAAAAGAAAGTGCTAAATACTCATAAAAGTTAATTTGACTGAACTAATTAGTTTAATTTAAGTTTGTCTTACTCAAACCAATTAATTATTTTGAGCGTTAGGGTTCAAAGTGTAGAGTTAAGGCATTTTTACTTAAATTTTTAGTATTAAAATGCTAAAAAGCATATTTGTTTCTGATATGATAACTACCACTTGCTGAATTAAACATGTGATAAGGTCATCTGATAATTTATAAACAAAATAGTAGCAGTGTACGGTGTATACTGCACAGTATTCATTAAGTAGATACTATTCAATTCAGAATATAGTCACATAACTATAATAATGATTGAATTATTTAGACAGTCATGTCAAAAATAAGCATATCATTCTTTTTACAAATACCTCTCTCAGAAGAACTGAGTTATATTTTCATGCTACACATTGTTAATCACACTGAAATGACTTCCTGCCTAGTTTGGCATATTAGTGAATCCAAAAAAGATTAAATGCCTTTTATTTTTTCACAAACATACTGGATCTACAAGAGCTGAAGAGTCAATGAATTCCTTCTGAAATTCCCTGATTGGATCGCAGTCTCAAACACCTGCAGAAAGAAAGATAAGCTACTTATCTTCGCAATGTTCCAAACCCCAGTGTTTCCGCATCCTTTCACACTGGATTATGGGGAAACACATAAAAAATATAATTGCTTGTTTACTGTCATAATTACAGCATCGCAGAGCTTGGCAAAGCATTTTCTTATAGTCACAGCATTATTAAATGCAAATCAAAATGGTCAAATCAACTAAAGCAATGATGAGATTCGTGTTGATATATATTAGTTTGTTTCGGTGTGCATTAAACTGGAAAAAAAGAAAATCACTGGCTTAGTTATTGCTGTTTTCTTTAAATATAGCCTGGAGGCAGCAAAGTGTGCCCCTTCGAAAAGTCTATCTGTCATTTCTCCTCAGGGTAATCATAAATGAGCTGCAACTCCTAATGACTATTTAATTAGCAGCTAAAATGACTGAAATAATGAAAGGGATTTTTCATAGCTTGACCGTCAAATGAATGCATTAACTTACACCATCTACAGTATTTATAAGTTTACATACCGCTTGCAGAATCTGTATGATGCATTTAAAAAAAAAATCAAAATCAAATGTTTTACTGCATTGTAATCTGTACAAAATGCATATTTATACATCTAACATATTAACTACATTTACCCAAATTATCCTGTTACATATAGCTACTGCATGTGGATACAAACTCAAATGTGCAGAGAATGCTGGAAAACCAAAGAACTTACAAGACGTGGAGGATTTTTTTTTTCAAGAACAGCTTGAATAAATGGCTGCAAACATGCAAACACCACACATTATTAAGAACTAGGGTACATAAACATTTGAACAAGATCAAGTTTTGTCTTGAGAACATTTTGTAAATGTTAAAAAAAAAAATTGAATACTAAATAAATAATAAAATCAAATGCAAGGAATGTACAGTATGCAAACAGATTAAAAGGTCCAATAGTCCCGAAAACGTGGTCTAACCAAACATCATGTTCTTCTCACATGTCTGGAAGCATCTGTTTTGGCTCCTACAGGCTGAATGTTGATACAGACAGTCACATTCATTTGGCAGAAATGCTCTCTGACTAAAATGTGTGGTTTTGTTGTACAATGGTGATTCATTTTCAAGGAGATTTTGTTCGATGAGTGACTGCCTTCCGTGATGTATCATTGGTGACAACAGCCTGCTGTGACGTTGAATGATTAATTAAATGAGTACCCTATTGTGAGCAGTAATGTTATAAATGCTTAGTTTGACAACATTAGTACATAGTTTCATGATCATGTCATTTTGTTCAATTTAGTCAATTAATGACCTGTCAAAGTGACAAATTCCCTTTTATTTTATATATTTTATTAGTAGAGGTGACTAAAGAAGCACTAATATTTTTTCAAAACCTGTGACCCCAAGTATTAAACTTTGGATTGTAATTCAACTCAAATCGGGTTCAAATCGTGCAGCTTATTGAAGAGAGGTGTGTTATTACTTATCTAAGAAATCAAACTCATGATTTTCGCTGGTAGATGATAAAACAGATGAACAAATCCTGTAGACTTGCATTGAATGAGACCAGAATTTCATAAAGATTTAAGCTGCTTTTCCAACGTCAGGCCAAATCGTTCTCATTGTTTAACTGTTCCATTCTGTGCCAATTCATTTTCCAATGTGGGACTGATAACGGAGCTCTATGGAATGTAATACAAGGTCAGTCATTGCCTTGGTAACGCGAGAGTTTACAGATGATTTGAGATGTAAATAGCGACCGTTATGGAGGATGGTCAGATATTTCTTTTAATTTTATTATTAACTTGCGTTAAAGGGTTAGTTCACCCAAAAATGAAAATAATTTACTTAGCCTCAAGCCATCCTAGGTCAGGGTTGCCAGGTCTGTCCAACAAAAGTAGCCCAATGGCCAGTCAAAAGTACCCCAAAAATAGCCCAATGCTATTTTCTCCATCAAGCAGCCAAGTTCTCCACTGAATTTGTACTTCTAGGGGGTGTTTTGGGGGTGTTGGAGCGCTGAAATCATATGTACGGGGGTGAAAATCAACCCACTTAAAAAAAATTTAACTTAACTTAAAAGTAGCCCAATTCCGCAGGAAAACCGCAGACTTGGCAACACTGCCCAAGGTGTATAAGACTTTCTTCTTTCAGTCAAACACAGTCAGATTTATATTAAAAAATATTCTGGCTCTTCCAAGCTTTACAATGGGAGTGAATAGTATATAAAAAGTATTATAAAGTATAATTAGTATTATAAAAGTAATCCATACTAATCCATACGACTACAGGGGGTTAATAAAGGCCTTCTGAAGTGAAACAATGCGTTTTTGTAAGAAAAATACTGAAACTCCTGTACAATAAGGACTTGTTAGTCAATCTGATTAATCATCCTAGGCAATGCAGAGTCCAAATATACTGTAACCCCATCTGTTTATTGAGCAGTGATGAAATAATCAGCTGGTGATGTATTCAGATGAAGTTTGCTGTGGTGAATCACTGTGAGTAGCCGTCTAATGCCTGCTGGTGGCAGCCTGTTTAGTGCAAAGCATAAGTCAACCAATGTTAGCCTTCCGTCTGGAGCCGGCTTTAGCGCACATGCTGTTGCCCCGATCTCAAGCTCTCACTGTCTCTCAGTTTCTAAAGCACTAAGCATGGTCATTAAACATCAGCATGGTCAATTTCCTGTGTAAATGTACTATGGTTGATTTGGTCAGTGTCCAGAAACCCATATGTGTGGACATCATATGACCATGAGAAAGAGGATTTAATGTTTGACCACAGTATGACAATATTCAGCTATTTACTCTCATGTTGGAAAACATGTTTTTGACATCTTGTGAAATAGCAAATACACTTGAGCTGTGGAAAGCATAACAGATACTATTTTTCTTAATTGAGGAACTATGTGACAATGAATACCTAAACAATGTTTTTAATTTGTTGGCTTCTTTAAGATGCTGCAAATGCCCTTTGGCAATGGCACCCTGTATAAAGATGATTTTTTCAATTAAATTTTAACATGAAGCTCATACTCTTTGATTGACAACCACTCCAAAACCATTTTACTCTTTTGCAGTTCGCCCTTGGCGATAGAAATTGATATGACGTTGTTATACTTCGGCTATGCTAAGTGACAAGGGCAAATTGAAGCTGTCTTGAACTTTCTAATAGTTCTACATTCATGCATCCTAAAAATAGCTGGTCTAGACACTCACAGACAAACTTGTCTGATTCCACAAATAACATAATCTAAATAAAACAATCACATTCATAATATACATTGAATTTAAAGGGATAGTTCACCCAAAAATGTCATAAACTACTCATCCTGGTGTTGTTCTAATCTAATGCCATATGCCCTTCTTTCTAATATGGACCACAATAGGAAAATGTTTTAAAAATGTCCTGCTTGAACTCGTCCATATAATGGCAGTGAATAGCAACCAGCATTAGGCTTTTTAAAAAAGACACAAAAAAATGATCCCATGTGACACATTGTATATTCTAAGTTTTCTAGGGGTGCACAATATGAAATTTAATGTGTTAAACCTGACCTTGGCTGTTGGTCTTCAGTGCATGGCTACTCGATGTGTGCGTTTGTGTGACTCCGTTAGCACCGCAGTTGTGACACTAAATACAATGCCTAAAAATCCCCAAAAAAGTATCTGTGTACTTTCTTCACTGAGTAAAATATCTCCAGACTGGAACTGTCTGATGACAGTCAGAATGACAGTTGAAAGATGTGAGCGTGATAACTTGTTACGACGAACACAACAGATATATTCAGAGAAGAAGGTACATGGATTGTATTCTATACACCTGCCTGGAAGTTTCCATTGATCCTAATGACCTTGATTAGACCTTGATTGATCTTTTATATCTTTTTGTAAATGATTGTGTTAAACTGTTAAATAAAATAAATTGACTCAGCTGGAAAGGTGTAATTTATATTTTAAAAGGTTTTTCCCAAACTTTGAAATGGTCAGGAATTCACCATCAGTGATGTAGAATCAATTATAGTGTAACGTTGATTCAACAGCATTACCATTGATTTTTTGTTCACCATGTTTCAACATTTAATGCCGGTGCAAACATGATATTGAACCAAGATCATTTCATAATGTTGATTCAATGATATTATCATTGATTTGTGGTTGAACTCTCAACATTGTTTCAACATTAACTGAGGACGGCTGTTACCGGAAGCTAGTGATTATAGTTTATAAAGTTATATGGATATTTTTCTTACAAAAACGCATCGCTTCACTTCAGAAGGCCATTATTAACCCCCTGGAGCTGTATGGATTACTTTTATGATGGATGGTTGTGCTGAAAGAAGAAAGTCATATACACCTAGGATGGCTTGAGGGTGAGTAAATTATGGGATCATTTTCATTTTTGGGTGAACTATCCCTTTAATTTTAGGGTGAACAATCTCTTTAAGAAAACTTTTTTGAAATGTTTCAGCAATTTACTTTTATACAAAGCAACATGCTTTCATGTGTGTCTGGGAATCAAACTCATGACAATGGTGTTGCTAGCACCATAGTTGAGCTACAGGAACAGTTTAACCTTTGAAGAACACAGAAGTTGATAATGAACTTAAGATGATTAATTTGTATCTGGTATTTGTAAAGCATGCCATTTGCAGTTACAATGATTTTTCTATTAATTAACAAAAGAACTGAACAAAGGAATAAATTACTGCAAAGGGGTATAAATCAGAGTAGCGGAATACTTGTTAAGAAAATATGTCATTTAAATCCCACTCATTGTCTCAGGCATTATGAAGAATTTGGCATTTGATAACAGTGTTCATGATTCTGAGCACATGCAAGTAACTTAGGTATGTGATTGTGTGAATTTACAGTCTTGCTCTGTTAACGTCATATAGGAATAATCCCGTGGGATTCTAGCAATGCAGTGCAGCTCTATTAATCAAACTGATTGCATATGATGCATCTCTGTTCTCTCTCATGTTTTAATGATACTGGGGATTTCTTGGGTCCTTGATTGATTGCATTCATTGCTGTGATGTATTTTTATCAATGACTCTGATTTTGGTTGAAACAACTTGGGAATGTTTACTTTACAATCAAGCTGATGATGCCAGGAAGGAAATACAGCTGTACAAGGACCTTTGGGAGGGTTTCTGAAATTGCACTCTTACATTGCCAGTGTTGAATCAACAAAATGGCTGATTGAGTCTTCAGACACAAGTTTGTAGTATCATTATGAAACTCCCAGATCTAACAAAGCACACCGCCATCATCAACAAGGGAACCTGTTACGTTGTGGCACGTTCCGTGAATATGTTGCACTCTAGTGTCTCATTACAAACACTATTTAATTATATTTATATATTTAATGAACTACTATCTACAAAATTAAAAATAACCTAGCATGAAAAGTAGCTAGTTTTAAACACATTAAATGTCCCCAATTAAAACTGGTAATTTGGGCCTATGCCTGTATCAAACAAATCATGCAGTGTCATTTTGACAATCTACTGAACTCATATTCAATCGACTGTAGTAAAACCTATTTATAACTATTCATTTTATTTACCAAAAAACATAATATTTAGCTTTATTTAACAGTTCTTTCTGGTTCATGAATTCGATTGGCTCAGAGGTCTTTCCAGCCATGCAATATTCTACCAGTATCGCCAGAGGAATCATTTCACCATTTGAATCATTCTCACATAATGCGTCCCAATTCACGTACTTATGCACTATTCTATGACGTCTTTAAGTACAAATAGTGCGAGTAGTGCGTTCACACAGAAAATTCCAAAAAGAAAAAGTGCACTTTAAATACCCGGATGATGCACTAAATTAACGGAAAAAGCGAAGTGTGGAATGTTGGACACTTCATGCACTCAATTGTCGCAGCTTTAATTACGTAGCGGAGAGGGAGGGGGTATCAGACTCCGATGTTAAATGACAAAATAACCTTATACAATTCACGCACTACATGGATGAGTACATAATGCATAAGTACATAGTGTATAAGTGCGTAGTGTGTATAGTGCGTCATTTGGGATGCAACTACAGTGTGTGTCATGGCGGACGAGCAAACCCACCATATTTTTATAAATATTACTGTTTTTTTGGAACGGAATGTTGTTTTAAGAGTTTTTTTAGGTGAGAATGTAGTTGTTTAGACTTGAAATATGTGACTCACATTTAACCATAGCGCCTATTTTACAATTTGTTTAGAGGTTTTCAGAGATGCAAGCCCCAGGCCGTCATCGGCCTTTCAGTGCTCGTGTACCCGCCGAGAACAGCTTCATCTTGGCCAGTGCTTTGGGAATTTGCTGCAGGATCTTATAGCGGTTAAACATGAGATATAATTCATTTTGGGTACATAAAACAGGCAATCTTTGGTCTTATTAATCTATTATTTGTTCCTGAGCAAATCGAATTGTGCTACGTTAAATTTAATAATTTAACATTAAGGCTATAACTTGCATCCTGTAGAGCACTGCTTTGGTACGTTTGACTGAATTGTTCAATTGTGTTTATTTTCTATTGTCATTTATAATGGCTATTGTTGTTCATTTAAATATTGTTGTTCAATAAATATTATTATATATTATATATAAAATGTTGTATTTGTTATTGAAAAAGGTAGCGTAATATGGATTGAGTGAAAGCTACATTAATACGCCATTAGATGAGAGATGAGAGACTTTTAAACTGAAAGGGACTTTTGTAAACAAAGGATGTTGTTTTAGCGCTGTTACGGAAAATTCCCTTTACTGTAAAAATACAAAGATCACTTTCCTCTGAGGAGATTCAAACGGATTTTTATAATGGATATAATATTATGAACATGGACCTGAAGAATGAATATTATATCAGACACAGGTAATGCTCGCTCCCTCTCTCTCTTAATAATACTCTACAAAATACAATGAGTTTCAATGAAGTGGCTCAACATTCCTTCATTACTAGTTTAGATTGAAAAGTGACATTTTAGAATCAGTAACGGAGGCTTGGTCAAACTGTCAACTTGAGATTTGAATCAGTGGCGGAAGAAAGTAGTTCTGCACAAAAGAGGGTTTTATTTACACACTCGTGCCATCAAACTGTTGTATAAATGCAATATCACACCCGTAGCCGTGCGATATCTAAAAAAAAAGTGCTATATAGCACTAAAAGTGGTTCTTGGCTCGTAATCATAGGGGAACCATTTTTGGTGCTATGTAGCACCATATCTTTAAAGGTGCTCTACAGCACTTTTGTCAAATGGTGCTCAGTAGAACCCAAAAGAGGTGCCATATCGCATTTTATTTCTACAAAAATGGTGCTAAACAGCACCAACAGTGATTCTTTGGCTCGTAAAGAACCTTTAAACGGGCTTAACAGGCTCTTTGTATGGCAGTGGTGCTATATAGCACCTTAACCACCCCAAAGAACCACTGAAGAACTGCTGAAGAACCATACAGGGGCTTAACAGGTTCTGTATATGGTAGCGGTGCTATATAGCACCTCAGTCATCCCAAAGAACCAGTGAAGAACCACTGAAGCACCAAGATTTGGTGCTATACAGCACTTAAAGTGGTTCCCCTATGATTACAAGCCAAAGAACCACTTTTAGTACTATATAGAACTATTTTTTTATGAGTGTATGGCTGTATATCAGCACTTGTGATTATCTACAGCCGAATCACAGCCGTGCTGGTATGCAGCACAGCTGCTCGTGTGATATTGCTCATGTATCTCACATTTTGTATGCAGCTGTATTACCACATTATTTTTCCCTATTACAAAACAAAAATGTAACATTTCAAAATGTGACATGATGTTCAAGAAATAGCATAATTTGGACTGTTTCTACAACATGAGAGAAAGACAAGTAAATAATATTTGTAAAAATTGAGAAAATGGGATTGTTAACTATTGTTAAACTCCACCATTCAACCAGGTTACTCAAATTATTACATAAAAATAACTGTATTCAATATTTTCTTGCAAACTGCTAGTGCCACTGTGATAAATTGATATAGACTGTTATCCGTTCTTGCATGTTTTATATAGTTCATTTATGTTTACGTTACTTTTTAAAGCATTAATTCATAGGTGCCAAGTGATGGCACCAATTATCAGATCACTGAAAAAAACAAAAAACACTCAGGTTGAATATTCTGCTGAGGGTTTCTTTTGAAGACTTTCCTTTGTTTTTCACTGCATTGCGTGGGACTTGGACTTCTCTAATATGTACATTTTATCTTCCATGCATCATGCCCTGAGTCCAGAACACAATAATCAGCAAGCAGTGCGGATGCAAACCAACAGTTCTGCCCATCGCAGACTCACCCGAGAGCTGATCCCTAGAATATCTCGTAAATGCTTTCTGCTCTCTCAGCATGAGTTTCTTCTCTGGCTCCATTTCCTCAGCATGGTGACACGCTGAAGCCAGATCAGCGAACACAACTCATCCTGTAACACACTTATCAGATCTCCCCCCTCCATGTTATCCAGCTGAGAGCTACAATGATACATCATTTGGGCCAGAAGCCCTTCTTAGCATCACGAGATGGTCATCTCAGCGAGAGGCTGTTTTTACCATCACCATAATCAGAGGTTCTCTATATACCCGCCCAAGGACAAACACATGACTGCTTAAACTCGCTTTATAAGATCTGGCTTAAGCAACTGTGGAGGCCACAGCTGGGAGGGCCAATTTTCTGGTCCCTTCACCTGTGGACAGAGTGCTGGCCTGTTCTGATTTGGCTGTTTTGGACTTGCCAGACAAGACTGGGTTTCAATTCACAAGCGGCTCACTGTTAGAAAAGCAATCTCAACACTTTCAGGTCCTTACATTGTATTTTGGATTTTGTGGTATCACCATGAAATAGTTTTATTTTAAAACTGCCATTCATTGTGAGACTATGCAAAGGAGCTTTCGCTATCCGTCAGGCACATTTATCTACAGGCTATTTTGTGTAAAACACACTCGTCTTCAGAATGCTGTGAATTTCTCACCTCACTGGTGTGACTGTCAGTACTCATTATTGGAGATGTCTTAAACAAGGATTGATTTTTTAAAACTTGTTCAGGGGACATTGTGTTTAGTATAGTATAGTTTTCTTGATGCCTGTTTGATTGCAAACATTTATTCTTAAATGAGAATAAATATTAGTATGATTGGACAATATAAAGAATACTAAGATTTTTTTTTTATGACTGTAAATTACATTTTATTTCACTTTCTGTCAATTAATTCTGGGTGATGTGACAGTGGTAATTTTTTTCTTTAGTCTATAAGAAAAATACAGATTGCAGAAAGTACCAATCTCAAGCGAAATCCTAATTAAAAGAAATTTCCCCCAAAGAAAACTCATGAATGAGATTTCTCTAACATCTCAACTGTTTTCCCTATACAGAAATATGATTAAAGGGTTAGTTCACCCAAAAATGAATGTTCTGTCATTAATTACTCAGCCTCATGTTGTTCTAGACCTTCGTTCATCTTCAGAACACAAATTAAGATAATTTTGATGAAATTTGTTTTTTTATCCCCCAAAGGAATTGTTGAATAAAGTCATTATTTTTGTTTTGTTTTTGTGATCAAAAAGTATTCTTGTCGCATCATAACATTATGGTTGAACCACTGTAGTCACATTGACTGTTTTAATTATGTTTTTACTACTTCTCTGGACCTTGAATGACCGTAATCACGTTGCTTTCTATGGGGGATAAAAAAAAACCTCTTGGATTCAGCAAAAATATCTTAAAGGGTTAGTTCACCCAAAAATTCTGTCATTAATTACTCACCCTCATATCGCTCCACACCCGTAAGACCTTCGTTCATCTTCAGAACACAAATTAAGATATTTTTGATAAAATCCAATGGCTCAATGAGGCAAGATTGACAGCAAGATCATTTCCTTTTTCAATGCCCAGAAAGGTACTAAAGACATATTTAAAACAGTTCATGTGACTACAGTGGTTCAACCTTAATGTTATGAAGTGACGAGAATACTTTTTGTGCGGCAAAAAAAAAATTAACGACTTTATTCAACAAAATCTAGTGATGGGCAATTTCAAAACACTGCTTCATGAAACTTCGAAGCTTTACGAATCTTTTGTTCGGAGCATATATCAAACTGCCAAAGTCATGACCCCAGTGGTGAACCATTGAAATTTCAAAACACTTATGACGTAACGAAGCCTCGTTTACTGAAATCACATGACTTTGGCAGTTTGATACACACTCCGAACCACTGATTCAAAACAAAAGATTTGTAAAGCTTCGAAGCTTCTTTAAGCAGTGTTTTGAAATCGCCCATCACTAGATATTGTTGAACAAAGTTGTTATTTTGTTTTTATTTTTCTGGCGCACAAAAACTATTCTTGTTACTTCATAACACTAAGGTTGAACCACTGTAGTCACATGAACTGTTTTTTGGGCATTGAAACTAGCTTTGGGCATTGAAAGTGTAAATTGACTTGCAGGCCTTACTGAGCCATCGGATTTTATCAAAAATATCTTAATTTGTGTCCCGAAGATGAACGAAGGTCTTACGGGTGTGGAACGATATGAGGGTGAGTAATTAATGACAGAATTTTTGGGTGAACTAACCCTTTAAGATATTTTTGCTGAATCCAAGAGGTTTTTTTAATCCCCCATAGAAAGCAACGTGATTACGGTCATTTAAGGTCCAGAGAAGTAGTAAAAACATCATTAAAACAGTCAATGTGACTACAGTGGTTCAACCATAATGTTATGAAGCGACAAGAATACTTTTTGATCACAAAAACAAAACAAAAATAATGACTTTATTCAACAATTCCTTTGGGGGATAAAAAAACCTCTCGGATTTCATCAAAAATATCTTAATTTGTGTTCTGAAGATGAACGAAGGTCTAGAACAACATGAGGCTGAGTAATTAATGACAGAACGTTCATTTTTGGGTGAACTAACCCTTTAATCATATTTCTGTATAGGGAAAACAGTTGAGATGTTAGAGAAATCTCATTCATGAGTTTTCTTTGGGCGAAGTTTCTTTTTAATTAGGATTTCTGTATTTTTCTTATAGACTAAAGAAAAAAATTACCACTGTCACATCACCCAGAATTAATTGACAGAAAGTGAAATAAAATGTAATTCACAGTCATAAAAAAACATTAACATTTTTGCGTGAACTAACCCTTTAAATGAAGAACAAATGGACTTGCCTATGCCTTTTCATTTTTCTCCTGCAAATAAACATAACAAAACAGTAATCTCATGACATCTCTTTTAGAGTTTCATGTCTCAAACTGTACTCAGATCTGCCAAAACACTAAAATCTGCAATCAACGGTTAGAGATTTCAGTACAATCCCAAATATTTCTCATCTTATTCTTTGAAGGCCAAACAATCTGAACTACTTTATCGACTATTATTCTATACATTGCACTCAATTAAATTTATTTCTATTCCTATTAAGACCTCTCTATTTTATAAAAACAAGTCTGTTTAATTTAACCTCCCTAATTTCCCTAATAGTTTACCCTAAAATTCATAGTTTAAAGTGTTTATTGCTTGATCAATATTCATTTTAACTTTTAAGACTGCAAATGAGATATTGAAAACTGTGCAGATTGAAGTTTAATCCATTTCAATGCCAATGGTCACGCTTTTTGCATGCAGCTCCCAAAGCATCATTGTCTTTGAGCATCACTTCATCAGAGCAGCACAGAGGATGAATGGACAAAGGACACGCTGTGAGTGAGTGTGTGGGTATTCTGGGAAAATGTTTTGCTTGTATTTTTAGTTTTCTAGCTTGTTCTGAGAGACTGCAATCCTTGACGTAGAAGATAAGTCTTGACGTCCACCCATCCCAATACGTAGGACAGTCTTTTCCTGTGTCCTCTCTCTCTCTTTCTCTATCTCTCTCTCTCACACACACACACACACACACACTTGTAAAACAGGGGGTGAGGGGTTGGACCACAGGGAGGGGTGTGTCTCTATAAGACGACCGAGCAACAGCATCCTCTTAGGAAACAAACAGAAGCAGGCAATAGGAGAATATAACCGCCTTCAGTTTCAGCAGATCTGCTCAGGACAGGTGCCTGAACCGCACACAGCTCAGGTAGGCTGACTGAGGGGGAGAAACACTTTAGATTCACATCAATTTACTCAGATCACTTTGCACTGATCTGATTGATAATTATTTGTAATTTAGAGTGTGCAATTCGAGTTTTAAAAAAAGAATGGTGGTTAAACTTCCAAACCTCTTTCACTTTCTTTTGGTGTTCAGTTTTATTTGGACCCCAACGTATAATATCTTCTTTTAAAAGAAAGTCATACAGGTTTTGAACAACATGGGGGTGTAATAGACAATATTTTCAATTCTGGGTGATATATCCCATCAGATCGGTAGTTTATTGCGAGTGTATGCAGAATACCTTACTCTAAATAACTATTTAGTCAACTTTTATCTGCAATACTTTACAAAGAATACAAATAAAATCATAGTTAACCATGTGCAGGACTTTTACATTTTTTGTAAAATTCTTTTAAAATAATATAAAGCATCAAATGATGGCTTACGGCTGTTATATGTCTTCTGTATTCTGTCTTGTGAATAACAGAGACGTATTTTTCACTTTGCTCTCATAATTGTGTCATCGATTGATACGGTGAAATCAATGCATCTCTTTACAGGGCATAATCTTGGCTACTATACACCTCATTTAACTTTGGGGAGAAATTTACTGTACTCTGAGGCGTTCGATTCAGGTCAGAAGCAATATCGGCAGTATTGTAAAATATTTGTGAAAACGAGCAGACTTTTGGTGCAGCACAATGCCCAGCACCTGCTCCGTTCATGGGCCATTACCATGCAATTTTCTACTATCTGTGGCCAGTGTCTATAAATGTCTTATCTGCTGGAGTTAGTTTGGATTTAGCTCTCAGGTTACAGAAATGAAGAGACATTAATTGTTCGTATATTTCACATGAGGTCATAATGAATTAGCCTTTAAAGAGTGGGGTGCATTGGATATAATTCTGCCTTGGATGATTCAAAATGTAACTTTCTGATGTTGCACTAGATAATTTCATACCTAACCACAGAGTGTCACTAAAATATCAGAGCAGAGTTCTTTGCAAGAACTGTGGTTATGATCATAAATTAAAAAAAAAAAATAATTAAAAAAAAAAAACGGTAACACTTTATTTTAGGGTTTTTTAACTAGTTGCTTATTAGCATGCATATTACTAGAATATTGGCTATTTATTAGTATGTATTAAGCACATATTAATGCCTTATTCTGCATGACCTTATTCTACATTCTTAATCCTACCCAATACCTAAACTTAACAACTACCTTACTAACTATTAATAAGCAGTAAATTAGGTGTTCATTGAGGGAAAAGTTCCCTATACTAAAGTGTTACCACCAAAGCTGTCACTGGGGCAGTACCTTTTCAAAAGGCACACCTTTGTACCTTATTTACCTCTTAAGGATGCATATCAGTACCTTATAGGTACATATAAGTACCTAAATTGTTCATATTAGTACCTAAATGGTACATAGGACAGTAGTGCCTTTTTAAAAGGTACCGCCCCAGTGACAGCTTTTGTACCTTTTTTTTTCTGAGAGTGTAGAAAAATGATTGAGGGGAACTGATGCTATGATGATTTGTAGAATTTAAGAATAGACAGATTATTCCTCTGAGGGCCCTGAGGCAAATTTATCAGCTCATCCGGAACTCATGGCACAATTTTAGCCACTGTGAAATTGACTCCTGATTAGCTGTCCTGGTGGTGTTTTAATTATCCTGATGCAAAAAAAAGCATAATCATAAGCATACAAGCAAAGGATATAAGCATAATCACAATTAATGACTGGAAATATTTATAAAAATGATAATCCAGCTTTATAATAATCATGAACATTTCTGTTTTATATATATACACAGTATAATACAAATACAAATATATTATAGTGGTCAGCCAGTTCAAACTAGTAGCTATGAAGGATATTAGGCACTGGCTGGAGAAAAGGAAAGCTTTGTTTGAAGATGGATGTGCAGTGCAGTGACTCACAGATTTATGCTTCATTCTTACAATTCAATCATGAAAATGGGTGTTAAAGGTCATAGTTAGAGTACAAAACTGTAAGCAATATCACAAATACATTTTTTCAAATTCCATGTAGTTTATCTACCATCTAGACTAACATGTCTGTTTGATGCTGGACTATGAAAGGCACTGGTGTGAGGGACTGCACTGCAGGACGAGTTGAATCCTTGATATTGCATCAAGGAGTTAACTTGAGTTTAATAACTGCATTCAATACCACATATGAAACAATTAGTTTTGCATCACAAGCATAAAAACAGCCTTAAGCTTTTTTGATTAGATAATCTTTCGGGTGTCGATAAAAGGTCCGTCCTGACTGCTGTTTAAGTGTGGTGAATCCTTCCAACCCAGCCACTGATTATTTCTTATATAGTTTGAAAACAGTTGTGGTTATTGGGGCAATTTTGCATTTAATTTGTGCCTGCGTTGAGCTTGTGAGTTTGTAGGTGAATGTGTGTGTCCGCACAAATGTTTGTATTTGACCTTCATGGGCTGCAGCGGCCCTGCTGAGATGTGCAGGTGAACAAAGTGCACTACACTCTGTTCATTTCCTTTCATCTTACTTGTCTGCCTGTCTGTCAGTGTTTGCCAATGATGTGAGGAGTTTCAGGAAGAGATCTCAACAATGTTTTAAACTGTGCTCAGATTGGCCAAGATACCAAAAGTATACAAAGCAATCAAACATCAGAGATCACAAAAAACGCAAACATTTCTCATCAGATTCTTCTAAAACCAAATTATATCTGTTTGTACTGTAATCCACATTTATTTTATAGCTCTACACTCTCACTGTACATCAATAATGAAGGAATTTAGGGAGAAATATAAATGATCCTTAAGGAAGCCTAACTGAGACAAGTCTCCTGAGCTATGCAAGAGCAACAAATGAACAATTAAGAATGTTCCTCAGGGGTGTTGATGCATCATTGGTCATTTCATTGACATTCATTATCTTAACAGCCAATAATAATGACACTTGTGCACATCAACTATTGGATACTAAAGGCTCTTTGGGTTAATATAGGATTGGTAATAATGGTCATTGATTTCTTTCTTTTTTTAACTGATCTAACGCGTCATGCTTGAAGGAAATTGACGTCATTAATTCAAACCAGATACAGTTAGCATCATATAATCTCCGCCCAAATGACCAGCCCATTATGATCATATACAGTACCACTATTTATTTCCTTAGATTATGGTGTTAGTTTTGTGTCATACATAATGTATGTGATCATAATTGCGTGTTTGTCAGCTCACAGACCCCTCGCAGCAATTTCTTTCCAGCTTTCCATCTGCAGTTGCACAATTCTGGTCTAATTAGACACAGCAGTGAGCCTCGTGTCTCCGCCACTGAGAACCCCTCTGGTATTTAGCTTTGATTACGACGCGTTTGATAGAGAAATGGGCTGTGCAAAACGAACCCCATTTACTTCTGGAGTTTAATTGAGCCTGTGAGTGTCTTTAACCAATACATTCAAAATCTCAGGAGGTAACACGTCTGAAATGATGGACAATATCTCCATGAGAGTAGCAACTGGTGATGGAGTTGGAAAATGAAGCAAAACATGGAATTTTTTCCATTTGATTTGTTTACTGGACAATGTCTGATATTTCTCATCATGATCTCTATGACAGAAATGTTGCAGTGTACACATTAGAATCCATTAATGCAGTGTGTACCTGTTCCTTTTATCTGATCAGTATATGAAAAAGTAGCTGACATAATGGAAGGTGTATTAAAATATGAAGATAGGACACATTAAAGCTTATGGGCTAAATGAACACTTAGGGTTGTTTACGCAGCTAAGGTTCACGCTGCTGTGTGCCTGCTCTAGATTCTGTGTAAAAACACGATTCCACATAAAAGCCATACTAAAACATGTAGATTTGAGACAGAGCTGATGCTGCTTTTGTTCTGAAAATTAAAATAAAATGCAGCAGCAGAACACTGAAAGAGTATATATTTAATTATTTATAAATTATAATTACATATTTTGATTTATAATGTCATATTTTCATAATCATTTCATATCGGAGCCCATCTGCAAAAAATACGACAGTTTGTCATTGAGATCAATTGAGGTCAATTTTAAAATAAGGAGTGAAGCAACTCTCTGAGATATATTGCAAGATAGAAAGTCTCAAATGTGAGAAATAAAGTTTCAATTCTGAGCTATAAAGTCACATTTTGCGATTTAATGTCACAATTTTGAAAAATTAAGTCATATTTACTAGAAATAAAGCCGTTATTATTATAAGTAAGCAATAAGGTATGAGAGGCTGTGCTGTATCATGAGTTATTCACAATACAGCACTAGCCTCGAGTACCTTATTGCTTTTATAAAACGGTTACCACACAATACAAATATTAAAGCAACTTTCAATGCAACTTTCACTAAAGCCTTCCTTCTGTCGGAAAAATTAGTCCCTGACCGTGAACAGCAACAGAAGTTACATTATTACACCATTAGATGGCGGCAAAGACTGTCTTTATGAGTGTGTCAGTCAGTAGCGAAGACTTTTACATTGAAAAGACTGAATTGTTGTGAACATGGAACAAGACGCAACTGACAAATGCTTTGACTAGCGCTGTCAGTCATGGGAAAACCCCTTAACTGTTAAAAGGACAATATAATACATCAGACATTTAAACAGACTTTTTATTATGAACATTGGACTGACCTGAAGGAAAATGCTAAATCTGACTCGCTCACTCGATCACTTTCTCACAACACTCTTCTACATAATACTGTAAGCTTCAATGAACAATATCAATTGAGAACATACAGTTTACGTTGCTAAGAGTGGTTGCTAAGGGTGGTTGCTAAGGGTGTTGTGTAGTGATACACAGATACAAGCGTTCATAGCCATGTTTTATCATGAAAAAGATACAGCTATTGACCAATCAGAATCAAGGACAGGAACTAACCGTTTTATAATTGTGATATATAAAATCACGTTGTGAGATATAAAGTCATATTGCGAGAAATAAAGACTCAAAATGTGACAAAAGTTGCAATTGTAAGCTGTGACACTGTGCCATATATGAAAAGTTGCAATTATGAAAAATCAAGTCACAATTACAAGAAATAAAGGTGCAATTCTGAGATATAAAATTACATTGTGACTGCAGATATATAAAGTCTGAACTGTGAAAAAATAAAGTCGCAATTATGAGAAATAAAGTCACAATTGTCAGATATATTCGGAATTATATTTGTATTTATTTATTTTTTACTCTGAGGCAGAAACAGGCTTTCATATATTTCAATAACTTCCTATTTAAAACATTAATTTCATAAGTTTATTTATACAATTAGGGTTAGGGTAAATGCATTTATGCTGCCTCTGTGCAGCATTAAACAGTTTGTGTAAATGAATCTTATTGTGGTGTAAGTGCCACTTCAGATGCAATGTAAAGATGGCATTAGATATTGTCACAAATCACTATATGCACTGCTACTACAGTAAAGATATATAACGCTGACATTCTGTAAATAGAGCACTGAGGATTTATTTTCAAAACAGAAAAGCTTTCTTATGACATAAAAAGCACAGTTTTTTCAAACTGCGCCGATTTCCTCCCACTTAGTCAATGAGAGATTGTTCTTTCCTTTGGGTATATGAGATAATTCCAAAGGTCAGGAGTTAAATCACTGTGTCTATCTTTGTTAAGTCTTTTTTTATTACATAATTGAGTTAGTTAATTACATTTTGAAGGCCTGCCGAGCTCTGCATCCCACATGTATGTATAGGTCTGTACAAACTACAGTGAGATTAAGAACTTCTGGGGCACCCGAGGTGCTCAGAAAACTTGTACTGGTAATCTAAATTCAAATGAGAAACTTCAACATGATAAAATAGCTGCTGAAGAGAAAAACTATAGTTGTAACAAACAATCCTCACTTGAAATATCACCTCTAAGCAATGCTGCACCCTGGCCAGAATCCATTTAAGTGCATCATCTTGTAGTTCCTGAGAAAAGAAAAAACTAAATTAACTAAAGGGGGTGGCAAAATCAATATCTAGTTCGTTCCCCCCTGCATAAAGTTGTGTGTAATTCACTCACACACTTATAATTATGTGTCTTTCCCTGTCTGTTGCTCGTACAGTGACCAAATTCAATAAAACTCACTCAAGGGGTGCCTATCGATTCTCCGTGACTTACACCTTTGCTTTTGTTCCTGGTGACACTTTCAGTACAAGTGTAATGCAGGTGAAATTGATTTATCTTGAAGTTGCTTTTGAAGCAACTAAACAACTGATGGTTTGGCGGGCAGTATGTCAGGCCAGCCGTCCGTGCTGAAACCTACATTCTCATCTTTGCTTTATTTGCTGGACAAGGAAGTAGCAGAATAAGGTTATTATTCTTAAAGCTCTTAAATTCTGAAGCTTTATAGTCCTTTCTATTGTTTAGAATAATGTGGTGGCTAAGACTGCTTAACCAGCATGCATCAAATCCTCCTCCTCTTCTCCATTGTGCTCCTATTACGCCACAAGCACTAATTCTAGCTTCAATTACTACAGATGATGAGTTTTGCTAATGAAGTACTTGCAAATGCTAAGTCTCAAATACAATCAAAAAGTACCTTAAATATAGTTTGTTAACATCACATTGATATGATACATTTTTACATCTAAATCTAGTTTAGATTATGTGAGGGATAAAGTGCATTCAGAGTTTATTTTGCAGTAATGACCTTCTGACTGTACATTATTCTGCGCATTACATACTTGCTGAATAAACAAATAAATTGATCATTAAATACTGAAGTGAGGTGAAATTATTTTATTAAATTAATTCATCTAAAGCTCCCACAAAGAAGAACAGTCCATTACGACTTATTAAACAAGTCGCCCAACAACCAACCAAATACTGCGACAATATAACAACATTAATATCTAATAAATTATGTCTAATCTGCAATCAAGTTACTTTTCATATGGACTAAGTAACATATTTAGCTCTGATGTGACATGTCTCCTCTCTAAGCTTAATGAGTCTCATTCCAGTTCTTACACTGTAAAAAATTATTTTCATGAGTTATCACAACATTTTTTCTTTTGTCAAATCAACTTAGATAATTAATGTAGTTCAGACAATAAAATATTTTGAGTTTCTGTTGATTAAATCAATTGCCTTCATTGTATTAACTCAAATTTTTAATTTCAGTGAACTCAAAATTTTAAGGCAACCAGGTAACTTACTTTTTTAAGTAAACCAACAATTATTTTTTTACAATGTTTCTTCTAAATGATGTTTTCATTTTCTAACTGGGGACTCCTGAGCTTCTAGCCAGATATCAAAAGGGTTTATGCTCACCAATATCATTTAAAAGTTTGGGGTCAGTAATTTTTTATTTATTTATTTTTTAAATAAATTAATACTTTTATTTAGCAAGGATGCACTGAATTGATCAAGTCAAGTCACCTCATTTATATAGCGCAATATACAATACAAATTCTTGATAATAAACATGAAACTAACATCTTACTGACACTACCCAAAGTGTATATATATATATATATATATATATATATATATATATATATATATATATATATAAATGAAGTCATTCAAGACATTTTTATTACAGTTGGTTTTTGATTTTGAGTTTATTAGATTTGAGTCTCAAAAAAGCTGCTAATGATGCTGTGCTTGACCAATCAGAAGTATTCCAGAGAAGTTGAACTAAAGTATACACATACTGTTGTGCTAAGTTTCACTTCCAGGAACTGTAACCTCTTTTCTCTCTCGTACCATCATCTCTTTTCTCTATCTTCTCTACAGAGTGCACTTCAGCTGTTAACACACTCCGTGATGAAGACTCCACTGTGGACGCTACTGTTGCTTGGACTGTGTAACCCAGCATGGTGTGACTGCCAGAAGGATTGCCTCTTCTGCAGCCAAAAACTGCCCAATGAATATGCCTTCAACAATTTGGTAATTCCCTATTGTGGCCATCACTTCCTGTAGGAAAGAATATCACAAATGAGAACTCTTAAATAGACAGCAATGAGATTAAATGGAAAGCAAATGGAGACTTTTGCACAGATTTTTTATTCTTCTGTTAAAATAAAATAAAAAATACTTCAGTGATCTCACCTGAATAAACCCAAATAAGTTGGCAAAACTCAAAAAATTTGAGGCAATCAGTTGCCTCAATTTTTTTAAGTTCAGAAATTCAAAGTTAAAGTAGGCCTAAGCAGAACTGGCAGATTTTTAATTTGTACTCATACATTTTAATTATTCTTAACTTGAAATGTTTGAGTACACTAATTGATACATTTAACTTAAAATTTTCCATGTAACCTCAATGTGAACATTTTTATCAGGGTAAACTTAGCTAGCTATAACAAGCTAATTCAATGCTAACTTGCTAATTTGCTAACATGTTAACAATAGCATGATATAACGCTTGCAGAATAATTACAGCAATATAAAGCATTTAACATACTTGCTCTCAAACCAAGCCACATTCACCACTTGTCACCATGATGGTAACTCTCCAAAAACCAACATTAACAGAAACTCTTCTAAATTAGCATCACAAAACATTAATCACTAATAAATCTTCCACTTAACAATAATCTTGCACACACAAAAACATTATATAACACTTAATTTTAGCATTTACTCTCCCTTTCGCATGCCATGGGCAAAACATGCTGGGAAATAGAAATCCCAGCCCAGTTTTAGTTAAACTTAAGTTAGTCTAAATTAAAAGAAATTAGTTCATAATACTCAAAACAATGAAACAGTTCAATTTACTTAAAATATATCAGTTCTGTGAACTTGAAAGAAAAAGAAAGTGCTAAATACTCATAAAAGTTAATTTGACTTAACTAATTTGTTTAATTTAAGTTTGTTGTACTCAAACCAATTAATTATTTTGAGCGTTATAGGGTTTACAGTGATAGAGTTTCAGAAGAGATCTCAATGTCACAGATTGTGCTCACATAGAAACATCTGTAATCAGAGATTTAGCTAATATGAGCTAGTATTCTTAGTACTCTTTCTTTAGTATTCTTATTTAATTCTTTCAAAACTAAATACATTGACAACATTAATTTTTATAGCTTTTTATATGCAACAATAATTGTCTCATTTGTTTCTATTTTTATTTTTCCTTCAAATGAGAAATGTACAAAGTTGATACTCAAATAAATCCCATACACTTACATTAAACGATTTATCCAAGCCATATCTAAAAAACTGGAATGTCATAGAGACTGGCTCTATTGACATTGCAACGACATAGAAACCACTCAAAACACCCAAGCATCTTAGGAACCACCTAAATGTAAGAGGCATTTTTCTTCAGATAATGTAGAAGTCTAGTTTGATTTGTTACCCTACCCAGATCTTCTATAATTCTGTTCATCTTATTTAATTTTCTGTAGGCTACTGTTCAAGACCTGTGGCTTCAATTGTATCAAATTTCCTCGAGACTCATCATTAGTTGACATAATTATAATGATCATAACAGTGGAATGTGGTTGTGCACTGCCACTGCAGCTGATTATAGCTCCGAGGAGAGGAGGACATACTCTCTGATTCATGTCAATAAGACGCATTTGCGGGGGCAGAAGTGCTAATTTGGTTAAAGATGGCCCTTTGACTCAAAACAGCTGGGGTGATTCAGTTATCTTGTTGTGTAATTAAGTAGAAACACAATAACATCATTTGGCAAGGCTGCTTACGGAAACTGATTGGCCTGAGTAGCCCTCCATAGCTGTATGTAGGCTCTCCCTGAGGTGTTTTATCAATTTTCAGCATGAATGACCATATCCTTCCCTCTGTTTCTCCCCGTCTTTCTGGTCACTAACAAACTCCCTTGAAACCCGACTTTTAATTCGAAAGGTTAATTGATTGCACTGGATTACATTAAACAGAGCTCACGCTCCTTACACTTTAATGTGCGAGGGTCGTGTCTCATGACTTTAATTCCTCGCCGCTACTTTAAGTTCTTATTTACCTGTGTTTCCTTCCTGATCAAATCATAAGTGTGAAGTGGCACTGTACAGACCAATCGGTGTATGGCATCAAAGTACCGCAAGAGCGATTAGAAAGGACACAGTTCAGTATGCTTTTGAATTGCTCTCGCGGTATTTTGATGTCATACACCGATCGGGCTGCGCAACACCGCATCAAGTTGAACACACCTAGGCTGTGTCCGAAATTATACCTATACCCTTAAATAGGGCACTATTTGAGTGGACAGCCATTTATAGTGGTGTCTGAAACCATAGTGGAAGGTATCAAGTGAACTCATTCAATCCCATAATGCACTGCAATAATGAGTGTATAACTGATGTACACTCAACAGATGTGTTTGACTTCAAATGGTGCTGCGCAGACCAATCGGTTTATGACGCCTCCATATTCTTCTGCGTAATTGTTACTATGTGGTACTTTGATGTCATATACCGATCGTTCTGCGCTTCGCTGCTTCAAGTCGAACACACCTAACGGCTAGAGAATACCCATAATGCACTGTGAGGGTTGTGAATTCCCATGTCTCTCCGAATTCACTCACTCGTTTTCATTCACTCCCTCAAGTGGACTAAATTAGACGAGCAATGGGAATAGCGAAAGAGGTTATGGGGGTGATTTCGAACACAGCTCTAATGTTTTGAACAAAACGGTTGAGTCAATGATACAATGAATCACTAGATCACTTGCAACCTCCAGAAAGAGTCGCAGTCAAAAGGTCAGCACTCTTGGCATACTTGGCTATCAGTTTCAAGACTAAACTTACTGCTGTTTAATAAAAAAAAACAAAAAAATAATAAAAAAAAACAATCAAACATAAAATCAGATTTTACTTAACAAATCACATTTTTCTTCCATAATGTGACATATTGAAACAAGATATTAAAGATATTCAGAGAAAATGGGCGCGGCTCAACTTTATTGATGTGTTTAAAATGTACAAAAAACCCAAACAAACAAACTTTTATGAAAACAGCTTTCTATAAAAAAAAAAGATTTGTAGTCAATTTGACCAAGAACATGCATTAAGAAAATTAAAATAGGAAAATAAAATTAAATAAGGATTAAATATTTTAAATATTTAAATATTTTAAATATTTAAATTAATTTTTTTTTTTTTATTTCATTTTGATGTGCTGCATACTCTGCTAAACACAAACTCTCTCTCTCTCTCTCACACACACACACACACACACAGAGGTTTGTTTTGCTATCAAAGTGAGGACATTCCATAGGCCTAATAGTTTTTATTCTGCACAAACTGTACATTCTATCCCCCTACACTACCCCTAAACCTACCCATCACAGAAAACATTATGCATTTTTACATTTTTTAATAAAACATTGTTTAGTAGTTTTGAAAGCTATTTTAAATATGAGGACTCATGAAATGTCCTCCTATTTCATGTTTACGTCGTAATACCAGTGTAATACCCATGTCATTATACAAATTTGTGTCCTCATAAATCACAAAAACACAGACACACACACACACACACACACACACACACACGCACACACACACACACACACACAGCTAAATTCATTCAAAGCTTTGAAGTTCATCTTCGGAACACAAATTAAGATATTGTTGATTAAATCCGATGGTTCAGTGAGGCCTGCATAGCCAGTAATGACATTTCCTCTCTCAAGATCCAGAAAGCTACTAAAAACATATTTAAAACAGTTCATGTGAGTTCAGTGGTTCTATGTTAATATTATAAAGCGACGAGATTGTGCGCTAAAAAACTAAATAACAACTTTTCAACAATATAGTGATGGGCGATTTCAAAACACTGCTTCGGAGCTTTACGAATTGAATCAGTGACTCGGAGCGCCAAAGTCATGTGATTTCAGCAGTTTTGCCGTTTGATAGGAGATCCGAGTCACTGATTCGATTCGTAAAGCTCCAAAGCAGTGTTTTGAAATCGCCCATCACTATATTGTTAAAAAAAATTGTTATTTTGTTTTTTTGGCGCACAAAAAGTATTCTCGTCGCTTTATAATATTAACATAGAACCACTGTACTCGCATGAACTGTTTTAAATATGTTTTTAGTACCTTTATGGATCTTGAGAGAGGAAATGTCATTACTGGCTATGCAGGCCTCACTGAGCCATTGGATTTAATCAAAATATCTTAACATGCATTGCCGAGATTAATGAAGGTCTTATGGGTGTGGAATGACATGAGGGTGAGTAATTAATGTCATTATTTTCATTTTGGGGTGAACTAACCCTTTAATTTTCTGACCCTCAGGCCATCTAAGATGTAAGTGACTTTTTTTTTCTTCAGTTGAACAGTTAAGATTTTTAGCTGAAACCGTGGTCCTTTGTGATTTGTACAATGCAAGTCAGTGGCTATACGTCATTGTGCCATTGGCCAAGGCTGTGAATTAAAGGAAATAATGTTGTAAATAATGTTCAGTTTCTTGCACAAATTGATAATTTTGCTTCATAAGACCTCAGTATATCATCAGGTGCCACGGGTATTCATTTTGTTTTGCCTGTATATGTTTTTTTTTTTTTTTGACCCTCAAAGTAACGGTAGCCATTGACTTGCGTTATACCAATCACGAAGGACCACGGTTTCAGCTAAAAATCTTCTTTACTGTTCAGCTGAAGAAAAAAAGTAACCTTCGGCTTTAATGATGTGAATTTTCATTTTTGGGTGAACTATCCCTTTAAACCAGCTAAGACTAGTCAATGGATAAATTAATGTGTTGAAGCAAAGTCCCTTTCAAGGAAAGTCTGTTCACTCGGCGGCCATATTTGCTAGTTCTATCTATTTGAATGGGGGAATCCTGAAATCTCAAAAACTGCTTGGTGCACTCACAATTAAATAACATATTTCAAATCAGCAACAAAATCTGACATGAACTGTCCCTTAAATGTTGTTTCTTATGCTCAAATAGCATTAAAAAATGTTATTTTTCAGGCTAGACGAGCCAATGCGCATGTGCAGTCCTAAGCGCGAGTCTCAGGTTTCTATGGGAACCGGAGCTTCTAACGGCAGCTGCAGTGACGCAATGACTTTATCAATCAGCGATTGGCTCTTTTACTTAGAAGGCGGGACCTATTCTGCCATATTGCGCGTTGCAGTTTCTCCCATTCAAAACTAATAGGAGTTAACCGTCTTTCTATATCTATAGTCTTTGATTGAAGATAACGTTACGAGACATTCATCACCGCTTTATGTTTTTGAGTGTGTTTGTATTATTAAAGCATGTTATAATGTTGAAATATGTGTGTTTGTGTGTGTCTTTATTCAGGTGTGTCTGGTAGAGTGTCATGGTAAACTTTCACCAGGCAACTCCTGGGAGATGTGTCGCAGGACCATTGTGGAGCAGAAACCAAAAGCCTCATTATCAGTTGGAGGTGCCATGCTGAAAAGAGCAGATGAGGAGGCGGACACCTCTCTGCCTGTGGACCACGATGATGGGCAGTTTTCTGATACCCTCCAGAGGTTTGACCACATAACACGGGCTTTGGAAATGGATGATCAGGACCGAGATATGCAACTCAGTAAAAAATACAAGTTCCTGCAAGTACAGTCGGCACAGGAATCTGAGGAAGAGCGAGACGGAGACAGCGAGATGGAAGGCGACGAGGAAGAAGCTGCCATCCACCTAATCAAACGCTTTGGAGGGTTCCTCAAAAACAAGTATGGCTACAGGAAGTTCATGGATCCTGGCAGGCCTTTGCAAAAGAGATATGGGGGTTTCATAGGCGTCCGCAAATCTGCTCGCAAATGGAACAACCAGAAGCGATTTAGTGAGTTCCTTAAGCAGTATTTGGGCATGAGTACTCGAGCTAACGAGTTCAACAGTATGTCTGCTGATGTCACCCAACCGAATGAGTAAGCTTTGACCTTTGAAGCGAATAAAACTACACAGGAAACCATTTGTTATGCTCATTCGAAAGATATCATGCACCGTTCTCCTCAAACACAAAAAGCTCTCATAGTGCCACAGAGTTAGATGTACATTTACTCACTGAAGCATCTAATCTGTGTCAAACAAAGCTAACAATAAGTGATATTAGCTTGAAGTTTGAAGAAAACTCTTCAGATTCAATTCGAGACATCTATAGATTGGTATTGTATATGAAGGCCCCTGTAGTTTAATTATACATTGTACAAAGACCATTTGAAAACTTTTTCAGATTCAAATCCATCTCCTCTACAACACTGCCACCTATTGGTCAATGAGAATTCCCATAATGAAAACTCCAAACTGAGGCGGGATGTCATTTAGACTGTAATTACACAAAATAGAATGATTAAAGAAATAGTTCACCAAAAATGAAAAAAAATGTCACGACTTACTTAACATTATGTCGTTTTGAGCTCCAAAAGTATAGTCATAGAGACTAGGCTGCTTTTTTATGCCACATTTTGTTATTTTTGGAGCTTAATGGGCTGTATAAATAACAATCTGCTTTCATTGTATGGAAAACATAACTATTTTACGAAGTAGCCTAGCGTTTTTGTATGATTTCGTTCAATGTGAATCATATGAAAATATGCTTTTAAGAAAAAATAAAGCCCAAACCAGTGGCCTGTTGCATGAAGCTAGTTGAACAAACTTCAGAATAGTTTCAGAATAGGTTTGGAGTTGACAAATCCAGATAAATCCAACCTGGTTTAGACCAGGATCAACTGTTGCACAACGCTCGGTATAAACTTTCTCTGTCAACTCAAGTTTAATCCAGAGTTTGCAAAGCGCGTGCACCTGGAAGTGTGACACGTGCGGCAAACAGCCAATCGCACGGAACAAGGAGAACGTCAGTTTGATTCACTTCTCGCGAGAGAGCCGCGTAATTCATGTCTCTTCGAAGATTAACAGATCGTTATGAAAAATATGAAATTAAACTCATTTACAAAGCAGAAATAAGCACTGATGCAGTGAAAGTTTGAGAAGGCAGCTGAAAGAAAATATCTGACTATATCAATGCATGTGAATCAAACAAATAGACCAAATAATTAATATAGTTTCACAAAGAGCTCAAAAGAATGTACGCTTGATCTGTTTAAAAGCTTTATATATTATGCATGTATTATATTTATTTTAATTTAAAAGCAAAGTTTAATATTGTCAATTAATAAAATAGGCCTAATTATATGAATATGTCATATGAATTATTCATAATTTTAATGTATTTAATATAAATATAATGAATAATTAACAGCAAAAGATGAGCAAGTTTGTTTCTAAAATGTTTTCACTATAAACTGATTTAATTTGGAGCCAGAGATACAGGGGGCGTGGCTTTATTGCATCAGATACATGTCACTTTACTCACAGCTGATTGGTCAAGTTTGGGTTTGTGATCTTTAACTTAGAATAAAACCTGCTCCGGAGCAGGTTAGCCATGTAAGTTACCATAGCAATGAAACCCGCTAAAAAACAATACACCTTCATGAGCCCGAAAAACCAGAGTTTGCTCAAACTAATCTTAATCTTACCTGGGTAGAAACTGAAACCGGCTTTGTGCAACAGGCCATAGCCCAAACCTCACTCCTAAACATAATCATCACTGGGCGTAAAATGTAAAACTGTTGCCAAAACGTAAAAAGCCATGAGATTGTATTGGGTGAAGAGCAGCTTGAACAGTCTGCTTAACATCTCCTTTTTGGTTTTAATGAAGAAAGAATATAAAATGGGGTCAGAACGATATGAGCACAAGTAATTGATGATAGATTGTTCATTTTTTTGGTGAACTATCCCTCTAAGGGGATTAAGGAAAGCTAATCTGTGTTTACGGTCTCCCCCCAAAAATAAATAAAGCCAGATTTCACATAAATCATTCCAGCAAAGACTCATCACTGTAATATGCCTATACAAACATCACAAATTCTGTCATGCACATGCACAGAGTTTGCTTCCTCATCAAAGAGTGGAAAAACCAAAAGCTTTCATTTTATTTATTTTTTTTGAAGCTGTCAAAGTTTATTTGTATTTGTGCATACGAAATTATGTATTTATGCAAACATTACTGAGTCATGCTTTTCCCTTTATTCCAATACTTAAAATCATGATGTTCACTAAATGATCTGTACATAGTAACACTGAACTGTCAATAAAATAGTTTACTATTTTCTGTGGCTTGTCATGCAGCAAATGATTGTGTCCTGAAGTATTTTGTTCATCATTAATTTGAATCTCAGTCTAAAACAATGTAATATTTTCTACCTGTTCACCTTATTGTATACCGAGAAAGCACCCCACCTTTTCATTCTCAAAACGACAAATATAAAAATGCAACACTTGCTGTAGGTCATACTTGTTTGCACAAAAGTTTATTTAAAAAAGGCATGAAGCAACATAAGTTTCATGAAAGGAAATTCTACTTTTATCTTGAACAGATCTCAGACAGTTCATGACTTTTCATAAAAGGAAATGCTTTGGAAGTACTTTACAAAAATATACAAAAAGATTGTTCTCCATGAGGTTCATTGAATGTCTCTCAGGCTAGGATGTCCTTACACAACTATGACACTGACTGTTGGAAATGCATAAAGACTTACGGAGATCTTCAGGATAAGGTACATTCAGTTTTAATGATGTCAAAGCATCAAGCTTTGCAAAAATAATTAGAGTTGAGCTACACATGAAAACGAAAAGGATGAAACATTGAAGTCTTATTTGAAATATTAAGAAAATATTTGGACCCAGTATTAAGAATATGAACCAAACAGTTGGTTACAATTTTCTCATAAATGGTCAACAGATACTTTTCACATTATTTTGCAGATATGTATATGATGTATTATTTTGCTGAGATTTTCTTTGGCAAGAACACAGACCAAACAAACGAACAGCAAGTGAGCGGACTGGGGCAAGAAGCACAAAAGTAAATGAATAAATTGTATCAGATCATGCATGTTTACACAAATACTTCCTTAATATTGACATGACAGAAAAGTGAATCATCTTATTCCACAGAAGTATAACCTGTGACATATACACTGATAATGACATGACATAGGCTTTAACACATCAGATATCAAAATTGTAATACAAAATCCTGTTTTCTTCCTTTTTCCTTTTCAAAAGTTTGTTTAACAAAACTTTGCCCTGGAAATCGAAGAAAAAAAAAAAAACTGCTTATCAGCAGGTAAACATGGCATACATTAACACGTTATATGATGTTGAAACATTTACTCTGGTTTCTTTTGTTAATCTACAATTAACCATAAGCTGCCAATTTTGCCTCTAAAAAGCAATGGGCCGCAGTAAAGACCTCTCTCCCGTCTCATTTCAGCTGTTAAGTTGGAATGATAAGTAAACTTTCCATCCGTATCTGATGACAACAATGTTTAGACCACATTAAACAATATACATATACATTAGGTATATGGCTGTTTACTGCATGTAAGGAAGGTCACACTTCATCAGTTCTTGATATGATAAGATGCAGGAAGACTGCAGGAGTTGTGGGGCAGAGGCTGTCCTTTTCGCTTTTTAATTTTTCCAGCACCAACATAGTTCCTTAGCACGTTTAATAAAAAATAAAACACGTAATCGTGATAAAAAGTAGAAAAGGTTTTAAGTCACAAAGGTGCTCTTTTGGTTTCCTCCAACCATAGTTCCAAACAAGTTCCCCTCTTGTGGGTCTCTGTAAGGATAGTGTTCTGTTTCCATCGATCTCAAGAAGGATTCAGTCGAGGAATCGCTGACAGGCCTTTTTCCAGCGGCAGGCGGTGCACCACTGGTCTCGGTGTTCAATGCCGTACACCTTCCTGCATTTCTTGGCTTCGCCCCGAATCCTCCTGTTAGTAGAAAATAAATTCAGAGTTCAAATTGACGTCTAAATGCAACAAAACAAATGAAATGTTATTCATAACACATCTGAAGGTGAACTATGTAATTTATACTACTGTTTAAGTAGTAGTTGGGGTCAGTAAGATTTTTTTCTTTAAAAAAATTAATTCAAAAATTAATTTTTTTTCAGCAAGGATGCATTAAATTGTCAAAAAGTGACAGTAAAGACTTTTACATTGTTACAAAAGATGCTTTCAACATTGATAATAATCATAAATGTTTCTTGACCAGCAGATCAGCATATTAGAATGATTTCTGAAGGATCACGTGACACTGAAGACTGGAGTAATGATGCTGAAAATTTAGCTTTGACATCACAGAAAAATATATTAAAACAGAAAAATAATCATATTTCACAATATCACTGTTTTTACAGTATTTTTGATCAAATAAATGCAGCTTTGTTGAGCACAAGAGAATTTCAAAAACATTAAAAAAATCTTACCGACCCCAAACTTTTGAACGATAGTGTGAATATTAAATATTTGGCTGAAAAATAATGAACACTGGGTATATTTATTCCATCCGGATTTAAATGTAGTGTACAAAAGTTTTATATTAAAATACTAAGATGTTATTGATTACTGTAATTTCCCCCTGCCCACCCAACCTTGGTTACGTCAACAGAAAAGTCATTACAGGTGGAGAAATTTAGTAGATTGTGTGTGTGTGTGTGTGTGTATGTATCTTATTCACATATAACTTTAGTTTTTATTTTACTATTATTTAAGCTTCTTCTGTCACCAAAACAAATTTATTGTGTGTGAAAACATACTTGGCAATAAAGCTCTTTCTAAGGCTAATCAGTTTCTGATTTCAATCTCAACACATTTTTTGATCAAACATAAACTTTATAAATGAAGATTGACTAAAAGAGACTGAATAATTATTGCAAAAATCCAATCTCACCTGGAAGTGCAATGGTTTCTTGGAGGTGAAACACTGGCAGGATGTGGCCTGAAGGTGGCGTTATTATTCTGGAGCCACTGTTCACCAACACTAACTGAACGACGGCGGAATGGTGAGCCCTGGGGGACGAGCAGAGAGAGAGAGAGAGACCACCATTAGTCACAGAATGACGCACTGCAGGTAATATTACAGCTGCAAACACTACTCTGCGGTACAAACAATGCATCAGTGCGGTAAAACTGTGAAAAAAAATATACAATAGAACTTATTAATTTCAAAGAAATATTGTTATAAAAATACGCAGAACACAATATTTTTACATGATTTTTCAACCAAGTGACAAGCATGCGTTTTAGACAAAGAGAACACAGTGTCCTCAACTCCACTAGATGGCACTGCAATACCATCAGCATCTCTTGTGGGTGGAACAAAGGACACAAAAACAACATGGGCATGTCACTTCCATTTCCAGTACTAAAACACATAATGTCTTTGAGACCACGTGGTGCTTTGTATATTCTGAAAGCCTCAGAGAAAACATTGCATAACCAATCCATTACCTATAAATATTCACAGCGAAAAGTCCTCTTTAAAGACATCTGTGCTTTCATCAGCTTGTAGATGATCAGTTAAAAAGGACCTATTATGCTTTTTTTAAATTTTCAACATTTATTTAGTGTGTAATTTTGCTGTTTGAGCATGAAAAAGGTCTGCAATGTTACAAAGCACAAAGTCCACTTATATACACAATGCGCTTTACGGAAGGAGGGGCTTCAAAGAGACCGGAACTAAACAGAGCATTACTGAAAGACTGCGACGAAAGGTTCTGCAACAATGTAACATATAAAAAAACAATGTGTTTTATGAACATTCAAGCATGAAAATCTATATTAGTAGACCCCAAAAACTAAACCAAGACTTTGTAAAATATGGCCTCTTTAATAAAGAAAAGGCTCACCTGTTTGCTCTGGTGAACTGTGAGAGATGGAGTCCAATGACAAGACACAGGAACAGACACTGGCTTACACGGAGTCACAACCTGAATGGGTGGAGGAGCCTAAAGAATCAACATCAACATATTGAACAATCTTCCATGTTTGTTCATTTAGGACAACAGTGACATGTGACACCAATCAGATCTTTGATGGCACTAAAAGCCCTCAAGGGAAACATGTTGTTTAATTACATCGCAACAATGTAAAGCATCTGACCTGGTAAGAGTGCTCAGAATGGACCTGCCAGAAGCTGCCCGGGGCAGACTGGCTGAGCGGGCTGGGCTGGAGCATCTCCGGGGTGGAGGGAGAAGGGGGCGTGTGCCGGCTGGGACTGGATGGGGAAGCGCAGGAAGGACGGTGGCCACCAGGGGGAGCGTTCTGCTCCAAGTCCTGATAGACTTCAGTGTAGTAGAAGTCTTCTTCCCTTTGGGAGTGCTCATCACTTTGTCTGCAGAAATCACAACACACAGTTTGTTTACAATCTAAATGTCCTAGATTGCTGCTTTCATTGGCGAGATGTATGGCGATTGTGATGCTTACCCAAGATGAGAATTTCGGATGTGACGTTTGATGCCTACTACTGTGGTCAGTATTTTTCCACAATTGGGCCACAAGCACCGATATGCAACTTTTACTGAGTTCTACAGGGTGAAAAACACAAACAAGATGAATAATCTACATACTCCATAAAAACCAACACCTCTTGTATTATATATAAATATAGTTTACAATGTACCTTGCGTTTTCTTGGCGTTGGCTCATTAAACAACATTTGGTCCAGTTCCATGTCCAGGCCTTCATCAACGAGAGGGGCGCTCTTGTCCAGCTCTGCGATGGGTGGGGATGGGGTGGGGCTGCCGTTTCCATGGTCGCAGCTCCAATATCCAGCATCAGACAGTTCACCACCAGCATTTTCCATTCCACACAAAGCTAACACAAACAGAATAATACAGGTGAATGAGAAAATATGCTTCATCATAAAACGTAAATGTTTGGTTACACCTTTTCCAAAGTTAAATTCAAGCACTTTTCAAGCATTTTCAAGGTGCATTTTCAAGCTTTTCCAGCACCTTACAACTGTGGTAAATTACATGTATGTAAGCATATATAATTTACCCCAGTATACGTATACATACATACACTACCGGTCAAAAGTTTGGACACGATAAGATTTTTAATGTTTTTAAAAGAAGTTTCGTCTGCTCACCAAGGCTGCATTTATTTAATTAAAAATACAGTAAAAACAGTAATATTGTGAAATATTATTACAATTTAAAATAACTGTTTTCTATTTGAAAATATTTTAAAATGTAAGCCTAACCCTGTGATCAAAGCTGAATTTTCAGCATCATTACTCCAGTCTTCAGTGTCACATGATCCTTCAGAAATCATTCTAATATGATGATTTGCTGCTCAAAAAACATTTATGATTATTATCAATGTTGAAAACAATTGTGTACTTTTTTTTCAGGATTCCTTGATGAATAGAAAGTTCAAAAGAACAGCATTTATCTGAAATACAAAGCTTTTGTAACATTATACACTACCGTTAAAAAGTTTGGGGTCAGTAAGCATTTTTATTTTTATTTTTTTGAAAAGAAATTAATACTTTTATTCAGCAAGGATGCATTAAGTGAAGTGACAGTAAAGACATTTATAATGTTACAAAAGATTATATTTTAAATAAATGCCGTTCTTTTGAACTTTCTATTCATCAAATAATCCTGAAAAAAAAATATTGTACACAAATATTTTGTACAATTGTACACAATAAATGTTTCTTGAGCAGCAAATCAGCATATTAGAATGATTTCTGAAGGATCATGTGACACTGAAGACTGGAGTAATGATGCTGAAAATTCAGCTTTGATCACAGGAATAAATTACTTTATAAAATATATTCAAACAGAAAACAGTTATTTTAAATTGTAATAATATTTCACAATATTACTGTTTTTACTGTATTTTTAATTAAATAAATGCTGCCTTGGTGAGCAGACGAAACTTCTAAAAACTTTTAAAAACATTAAAAATCTTACCGTTTCCAAACTGTACTTCATCATTACATTAAATCAGATGGGTTTTTAAAAAAAAAAAAAAAAACTTTCATAGCATTTGTTATAGTATTCTACAGAAGGATGACAAATTAAAGTAAAACACGTTTTATGGTTCAAAATGTCTGTAAGTAGACTTGGCATCCTTTATAACCTGGATGAGTCGACATAAAACACTACATTAAAATTCAGGCATTTTCAAAGATTTCCAGCACATGTGTGAACCCTAGATGCTATGTTGGAAAAATGATAAGTATTATATAAATAATTGATACATAATGTAATGCATAATATAATAGAATGTATTATATAAAATAATGTACATATACACTACCGTTCAAAAGTTTGGGCTCAGTACGATTTTTTAAAAAGAAATTAATACTTTTATTGAGCAAGGATGCATTAAATTGATCAAGTCACTGTAAAGACATTTATAATGTTAGAAAAGATGTTTATTTCCAATAAATGCTGTTCTTTTGAACTGTCTAATAATCAAATAATCCTGAAAAAAATACATTTTCTACAAAATTATTAAGCAGCACAACTGTTTACAACACTGTTAATAAGAAGAAATGTTTAATGAGCAACAAATCAGCATATTAGAATAATTTCTGAAAGATCATGTGACACTGAAGACAGGAGTAATGATGCTGCTGCTGATAGATATATACAGTCAAACCAAAATGTATTCAGACACCTTGAACATTTCATTCATTAATACAGTTTATTCACTATAGTTTTAAAAAATGTAATAAAATATGACAAGAGTTAAACTGTGTCAGAAAAAAATAATCTTAATTATGTCAGATAACACTTAAGCAAAACATGGTCAGGCCAAAGTGTCTGAATAATTTTTGGTTCTAAATTTTTATCAATTTTACTGGTAGTCCACAGTATGAAGAATTTTTGCGTATAATATGTCACAGTTTACTTTATTTTGCTATCCTCACTTACACAAATGAACTATAGTGTCCTGCACCCACTAGTAAAATATATAAAACATATCTGAATAATTTTTGGTTTGACTATATATATATATGTGAAACAAAAGCCTCTTAAGTGCCATCTGAAATTTTCCTCTAAAATTAGCATTTTTATTAAGCTTGTATGTTTAGGTTCAGTAATTTCAGTTTAATGGCAATTAATAGGTCCTTTTCATTGCCATTAAGGTCAAATAACTAAACATAAATATATGAGCTTGATAAAAATGCTCATTTTAGAAGTACATTTCCGATGGCACTTAGAGGCTTTTGCATCTGAAGTCTTCATATGTATATTATATTATATTATATATATATATATATATAAATATATGACATGTAGAATCAGTTTAGGTAGTAGGGTCTTATTTAATCCTTAAGGAGTGATTAAAAATTATGATGATATGCAATCCTGACTAGTTCCAGTAAGGTTTTGTTTAACTAGTGAAAACTGTACGTGCAGTTGTTAGGAATTTCTTCTTGGTGACTAACGCCTTTCTCAGCAAGCGCTGAGTAATCTCAACTGGTTTATGCCAGATTTGTCGCTTTGGTTAAGCATTCATGAATGTAAAAGGTTCAACTAACCTGGTGTTGCCCTCCCCGGAGCTGTGTGTTGGATGACTGGACTGCACGAAAGACTTGTAAGCACCATTGCAGCCATAATCTCATCCATGTCCACTGTCTCTGGACTCCTGCAGTGTTGAAGTAGAGTTATAAGGGAGTGCTTCTCACTCAAAAAGTCAGCATTCATCATTGTGACATCTACAACAAGCCATACCTTCTTGGCACATCAATGGACGAAGAGACTGAGGAGGTAGAACTGGACGTGGGGCTCGTCCACACGTCTTCCAGCTTGCGATGAACGTGCTGGTTGAGCTGGGGCAGGAAGATAGAAACCTCATTGTCCACGTGGTTATGCTGTTCGACCACACCTCCACATTCTTGTCCTCCGCAGTGCACATACACCTGAAACGTATCAGGAAAAACACCATGAAGCGCCATTGTGCATTGAGAATACCTGTCATAATTTGATTTACTCTACAACAACAAAGACATTCATGCTTACCTTCTGTCCTGGGTAAAGCTTGCTTCTGTGAAGCCCACTTTCAGGGCATCCATGGGGCCCCGTTTCTGTCAGGCCATCCGCTGAGGATCCACACACCAGGGTGCCCAGTGGGGAACGCTTCCCAAGCCTGGTCTTCGGTACCATTTTCCGTTCCTAGCACCTTGTATCTTCTCGACTGCTTTGAAGAACTCCTGATGGAGATTCAGCAGCACTATTCAAACAACGAACAGGAAGCTGATAAGAGGAAACAAACAAATGATTAATGTAGTTTGGATCACATTTTATTGCCAGAAAGAGAGCCTGATGTTTTGAAGATGGCAATTTTATGTATATCTCATTTCAGTGTGTATATATCAGGATTAGGCCAAAAAAATTATCTCAGTTTAGACACCCTGCTCTCTAGATATCAGTATCATTGAAACTGGAAAAACCCATAACGGTCGACCACTAGTTCTAACCAAACAAAATAAAATATTTATGACATAAAATCATAAACATGATTCAGTTATCTAAATGTCTATAACTAGATATATTAACCTTGCCATTTACAAATTCAGAAAATAAACAAAAAGACAAGTCACTGGTGTATGTACAAAATATTAACATTTGTCTCAACAATGCTGTCACCTGTTCATTCTGATCAGTGAAATCAGTGTGAGTCACCAACCATCCTTTTGTGAAACATCCGGCAACTAAGTGTCAAACTATTAAGACGTCACAGGACGAATTAAGCAAAATTCGAAGTTTATGTGCAACTGTGCAGATTCTGCAGAATGACTGTGAGTCATTATGTCAGCACAGAATAAACCATGCAAAAACTACTTTAACTAATGCAAGACATTAAAACTGTAACCTCACAATGTTCACCCGAGATTTTGGGGCACAGAGGAATTGGTAATTACTAGATGACGATTATTACCAGCTGCAGCGAGGTATTAAGTTTCCTCCATTCCAGTAAAAGGTGATTCAGAGTAATTGCAACTGATTGAACCAAAAATTTCCCTTGGTTGCCAAATACCACATATTTGGCAGCATGGCAGTGTACTGCTTTTATTACTCTTACAAGCAGAATAATAAATGTAAATGAGAAGATGTGCTTCATCAAAAATGTAAATCTCCTGTAAACCAGGGGATAAGTGTCCAACATTTTCTGGCTAGATACTTACTTAAAAAAAAAAAAAAAAAAAAAAAAAAAAAAAAAATATATATATATATATATATATATATATACTATTTATATAATTTTTATATCATTTTTTCCAACACACACCTATATATATATATATATATATATATAACCCGTTTATATAATTTTTATATATTTCTTTCAAACAAACAAACAAAACAAATATATATATATAAAATGACAGTAAAAGACATTTATAATGTTCCAAAAGATTTCTTTTTCAAATAAATGTTCTTTTGAACTTTATATTCACTAGAGAATCCGAAAAAAAGTGTCAGCTTCTACAAACACAACTGTTTTCAAAAGTAATAAGAAATGTTTCTTTGGCACCAGATCAACATTTGATTTCTAAAAGCAAATTATTTGTATTATGTATAATTGATTGATACTATATTACATATTAACTATATTTACTATATACTTCCTAAATACATTAATTTATCTGCAGTAGCAAATTATGAACAACAGAGCAGAAAATACTGTGCAAACCATTAAAATCACATGATATTACTGCATGACTTCCTTTAGTTTGCATTGTTTTGACCTTTACTTGACAAGTCAGTGTTGCACAGTATGCAGCGGTTAGATAGAATGTACAGTATACAACAACAGATGATTAAAAAAATGTTACTGCTTGTTTTTTGAGTCTAATAGGAACTTATTTATACTAAAATTTTGAAAAACAAAATGAACTGGAGGTTGAGGCAAGTGCTTTTTATTTACATTCAACCTGCAACAAAATCGGTTTGCCTTTCTAAAATCTGTTAAAATCACATTCTAATTATAACTAGGTGATTATAAAAGTTGGATAATATTGGATGTGTATGACGTAATGGTTTTGGTAGATGAATGTTCGGTATATTCAGAAGTAGTGATGGCAAGACTGATCACTTTCTTGCAAATAACTGATTCAAAGAACGATTCGGATATTCTATTACATTGTATCATAATTATGCCATTGCGTGTTCCTTACACACCGTCGTGCCATATAGGCGTCTACATGTTTATTACAGTTTTATATTATTATACCTAGGTGCTTACTGTTAATGTATTCAAGTTAATTTTGTTGCAGCCATGATTCAACTCATAAAAACTAAGTTATTTAAAACTAACTTTGCTTTGAAACAATCTCAGGCTCATTAAGTTTTTACACGTTTTAATAAAACATTTATTAACCCTCTGGAGATGCTCGTGTGGTGGTCAAAAATGACCTTTTTTATTTCAATGAAATTAATGTACTATATTTTAGTTCGATAATGCTTTTTATTTAATATTTTGTATTTTTAGGGGATTTTATGGTACTAAATTATATTTATAGAACAGTTACAATCCATTTATTACCTGTTAATCACTCTTTGAGCATAGACCTGAAAATGAAATTTCCAACTTAAACTGTCATAAATATTGATTGCTTTGAAGCACACACTTAAATTTGGTCTCTTTTTAAAAACGACACTTTAAAGACGACAAAAGTTTAAAAAGTGAAACTAAAAAAAAGTTATAGATGTTTAAGTTTATTATTATGCATTTTTAATTATTATGTGAAATATATATTTTCTAAAACATTTTTTACTCTAAAACGGTGAAAAAAAAAAACAAAAGAAAAAAAAACAGCCATAAATCTAAACAATTTTTGTTCCAAATTTGAGTTTGATTTCTCAAAAAAATGAGCTTTCAGTAAGATAATCTGGGCGCAGTACCAAACGTTTCCACTAGATGAAATTCACTTCCCATTCGTTTCCAATGCGAATGCGGTCAGTTTTGACTGAGAGGAGACCAGGACCATTTAACCTTTTCGAATCATGTCCATGATTTTGTTGTTGTTGTTTGTGTGTGTGTGTGTGTGTGTGTGTGTGTGTGTGTGTGTGTGTGTTCACACAGCAAGTTCTAAAATGAAATATTTGCCAACTTTCGTACCATTCCGATGAAGTAAAAAAGATCCTAAAAAAAAAAAAAAAAAAAACACGTAATTTTTTTCTTTCAAAAATGACAAAACAACAGCACCAGAGGGTTAAACCAGCTCGGTCTCGTATTAACCGTCACATATTCAAGTCATGAACGTTTACTTTATTTCTGCTGTTCGGCCATTTAAATAACTCTCATCGGACACGACAGTCTGATTCATTAACGTTCAAGCCAGTTTTTTAAACCGGCTCAGCCAATTGATTGAAGAGATCCAACTCAAATGAACCGTTCATTCAGGAATCGAACAGCTTATTCAGAACATTAATAACAACGCGAGTCGCTGCCCACATGCTCGCAGCCGTGTAGCAGAAGCGACTCGACTAGAACGCGCAGCAGGAGCAGATTATCCAGTACGTTACTCATTCAAAGCGTTAAATGCAGTTTTTGCAAAACTGTTCAGCATGTAGCAGCTGGACACTTAATCTCTTCCGATGCGAAAAAGTTCGTTTTTGAAGATTATAAACCGGAATTAATGAACAGTTTTTTTTTTTCATTGTACCCGGAAAATGTTTTTATATCAAATGCAAAAGTTCACAGTTGTGTAGATACTGAATCCGTAGAGAACTAAATCAACCTTTCTGCTAAAAGGAAGCACATCATCGCACAAACAAGCCATAAGTATCAAACATGATCATACATGAGCTTTTCACATTAATTCACTGAAATAATGTACTAACCTTAATAGCACCAAACAACGCAGATAAGACACAAATACATTTAAACAGAGAGAAAAACTTTCAATGGACGCTGCGCACGTACCTTTGCCAAATTTCAACACACCCCCTTTCCACAAGGCTCGCTCTGACCGGCTGTAACTTGAAAATGTCCTTTTTCATAGCCCAGAACGGCTGGTGTTCAGGTATTCAAAACCCCGGCCTGGATCTTTAACTGCAACTGTAACGGTTTCTGTTTGATAAAGCACCATAACCGTAGGAACACCACTATTAAAGCAGTATATTCACATCTACAGTGTTCGCTTTATATGCCGAAGATGAGGTAAGCTTCTGTTTGATTTAGTTTTAATCCGTATTGCTTCCGTCTTCACCGGGGCGAGCCGTTCCAGAGGATTCCAGTGCCGGGTTTTCATCCAAGCGCCTTCTAGCGGGCTTCTGCTTTTGTAGTAAACAACCTGACCATGTGGTGGGGATGTCGACGCTCATTGGCTAAGCAGCGCTTTCCAAGACACACGCCCTACAATTCCAACTTGTTTACGCAGAAGTTGAGGAAGGGTCGAGAAACACAATGGACACACATAGGACGCTGTATTTCATGCACTCCTACAGCACTTTTATTAAATCTCTGTGTTTTTGCATTGCTCCTGTAAAATACATTTGAACAGCAATGCAGAGAAACAACGTGCAAAATGGATGCATTGTTGTTCACTGTGCAAATAATGATTTGAAATGTGGTTTCCAGCACATTTTATTTAAGTTTATGCTTTTTTATTGCATAACACGAAGTGTGCATTAAAATTACACTCATCTAAGTATCACAAACGTGTCTGCATAGTGCAGCATATGTCTCTTTGCATATGTGTACATCGTGTACCTTGTGACTTGTAGCTGATGTTGCACTGTATGAATTTCCTTTATAGTATTAATCCGTCTAATGCCTTTGGGTCATCTTTGATTTTTTTTTTTTTTAGTAAAAAATATGATATATATGCTCTAAAAATATGCAATATTGATTTAAATGCGAATATTTAGAGTTATCTTCATGTTCTTTAACATCTCACACATTGTTTTACTTTCAAATATTTTCCATAATTGTTTATTTTTTTTCTCTCACAATACGCTTTGGAACCAGAAAAACACATTCGTCTTATGGTTGGTCTTGGACCCTAAACGAGTCAATGAATTTTAATGGTTTACAATGAGAGGGTTAATAAGGAGTCAATCTATATGTTTAACTAACAGCCAACAACAACAAAAAACATATTAAGTTCAGTAGCTGTTTTCTTTTCTTTTCTTTTCTTAGTTGCTGTTCTACAGAAGGAGGGTGTGAAAGGGTTACATAATACGAGCTTTCCCAGTCCGGTGTCATCACAGCTGCACGCCATTGGTCGCTCGCTGTGACTCACCTCCCCACGCGCTGCGCTCGTGAACCAGTTGAAGCCAATAAACGCGTACGTGAGAGAGCGCACATCCTTGTGCCAGAACATAGAGAACGCTCATTCTGCACGTCGGCCACAGCTCCGTGTGCGTTTCCTAAACACTGTAAGAACAGGCGTCACGTGAAGAACGCTTTAAACATAGTGTTTTTTTTTTTTTATTGTTTATTCATTACAGTTGAACGTGAGTATTACGCGTTACAGAAAACAGGACAAAGATCGCACGTCAAAGAAATGTTCAAAGATATCTGAACAGACTTTTAAAGGATGTTTTCACCTCCATGTTATGACAGTACGTGCGACCTAATGAATAGTATTAATTTATGATTATGATAAACGCATGATGGAACCTTTTTCTGAAGTAGGCTTTTTTTTTAAAAATATTTTCTGAATGTATTATCTGTGATTCTGAATATGTATAATGTGCAAGTAAAAACAAAAGCATTTACACACATTAAGAATTTATTAGATAGGGCATGCAAATTAACCCTTATGGTCTGTTTTTATTCCAAACTCTTGTAATATTGTAAAATATGCTTATTAGGTTGAGATTTTCCAAATCTCAAAAGAACTGGTTATAATCAAAATGTCCATTTGAACATGAATGGAAACACTCTCAATGAAAAATGTTACATGTTCGGTGACACAGAGATACAGTATAAACCATGATCTAGCCGAGTTAGTTAGGGTCAGTAGTGTCTATTTAATATAAGGCTCAATGATATTACAAAAAGGAGTCTTTTTCAAGAAAATGTTTTAAATCCATGTGTTAAGTTCTCAGAAATGTAATTATGTTTTTTTCATACCACCAAATTAAAAACTGCATTTTTTTTCTATTTTCCATATTTTTTCAGTCACAAATATTTTACAAAAAATCATGCATTATTTTTTTTTAAATGTTTTTTTGCCTGTTGGTTACACAATTATTAATCATCAAATATTAATAGCGTACAATAGTTTCACTGCTTATTTTTAAAGAAATAGAAATAAACTTAAAAGATGATTTTAAACATTAAGAATTTCAGCCTTTAAAGGGTTAGTTCACCCAAAAATGAAAATGATGTTATTAATTACTCACCCTCATGTCGTTATACACCCATAAGACTTTCTTAATTTGTGTTCTGAAGATGAACGATATTGTTGATGCCTCACTGAGCCATTAGATTTCAATGTTACTGCACCTCTCAAGATCCAAAAAGGTACTAAAAACATATTTGAAACAGTTCATGTGACTTCAGTGGTTCTATCTTAATGTTATAAAGTGACATGAATACTTTTTGTGCGCCAAAAAAACAAAATAATGAATTTTCAACTATTTCATGATGGCCGATTTAAAAACACTGCTTAAGAGCTTTATGAATCAAATCAGTGAATCGGAGTGGCAAAGTCACGTGCTTTCAGCAGTTTAGCCGTTTGATAGGAGATCCGAATCACTAATTCGTAACAAAAGATTCATAAAGCTCAGAAGCTTCATGAAGCAGTGTTTTGAAATCGGCCCATATAGATATTGTTGAAGATTCATTATTTATTTTTTTGGGGGGCACAAAAAGTATTCTTATCGCCTCATAATATTAAGATAGAACCACTGAAGTCACATGAACTGTTTTAAACATGTCTTTAGTAGCTTTATGGATCTTGAGAGGTGCAGTAACATTGCTGGCAATAGAGGCCTCACTGAGCCATCGGATTTCATCAACAATATCTTAATTTGTGTTCCGAAGATGAACGAAGGTCTTACGGGTGTAGAACGACATGAGGTTGAGTAATTAATGACATTATTTTCATTTTTGGGTGAACTAACTGTTTAAGTGACACTAGCTTGTCATTTACCCACAAATGCCCTCAAAAGAAAAAAAAAAGAGGCCAAATTCTACAAAGCAAATATTTCTGCTAAATAAGGTCAATCTCACCAGAACAGGATGGATAATTCTAAAGAGTCTGTTACTTTAATTACATTTTCAAAGTTTTTAATCAGATGTATGCATGCCCACTGGAATTCGTACATTTGTTCAAAACCTAAATATATTCACCAGTGTGCTGCCATTTAAATCCATAAAGTTAAACATATCCAGATCAGTCGATCTGAGAGATAAAGTCTGTACATCACCCCTAGTAAGAATACAGAATAGTTTCACAATACTGGAATTCATCAGAAAACGAAACAGGAAAAGTCTTCATTTCTTCAGATCTCTCTGGTAGTGATGGTGGCAACACTTTCACCTCATCTTCAGATGGAAATGTGACTCGTTTTTCTTGCCTATGTCGCATTTAATTGGTGACCACCCGCAAAGAGATTCCTCTTTGTCAGAACAGGTGTGGCCAGAAGATCTGGCTCCTGTCCTGAGGGACACTGTTCATCTCTGTCTGAACCATTACATAAGAATTCAGCTTTGAATCAGTCCGGTCAATGCTGAGAGAAAGAGGATACAATATTTCCTATAAAGTTTGATGGACACTATGGGAGTAAACATCACAAAGCAGGATTTCAGCCTGGCTCCAGAAGAATACAGAAAGTATCTCCAAATAATTTGGGGTTTTGTTTAGTATAAGCATTTCAGGTTGCATAATAAAGATGGTGGAACTCTCTACAGGCTTGTTTCCACCACAAAGTCTGGTGTTAGGTGTACATCATCAACGCCATTTTTATTATCTGAATTAAAAAAAAATAATAATAATAATAAGAGGCACAAATTTGTTTGTATTGTCATTTGAAATTTCACTCAAATGCAACTTAAAGGAATAGTTCACTTAAAAATGAAAATTAACTCACCTTCAAGCCATAGGTATATATGACTTTTTTTTTTTTTTTTTTTTTCCCCATCAGCCGAACACAATCAGAGTTATATAAAATATCCTGGCTCTTCCAAACTTTGTAATGGTATTGAATAGTTTTTGAAGCTCCAAAAAGTGCATCCATCCATCATAAAAGTAATTCATACAACTCCAGTGGGTTAATATATGCCTTCTGAAGCATTTTTGTGAGAAAAATATCCATTTATAACTTTATAAACAATAATCACTGGCTTCCGGCAACAGCCATACACACGTTCACGAAAGTGTTGAGTTCTGGTGGAAGAGTGACCTCTGACCCAATGCAGCAGGACATTCCTCTTCTCTTACACTGCAATCCTCTAACGTTTTTATTTAAAACTTCTCATTTTAGACTTCTCATTTTACACCTACGTCACAAGTCAGGTCAGAGGTCACCATTCCACTGGAACTCGAATCTCTCATGAACAGGATATTATTTAATATAACTCTGACTGTGTTCGGCTGAAGGAAGAAAGTCATATACACCCAGGATGAGTAAATTATGGGATAATTTTCATTTTTGGTTGAACTATCTCTTTAAGAGTATTTTAAAAGTATAACACAATAATTCAAAGTGCTTACACTTTCTCAAATAGCGTGAAGCGTTACTGAACCCTCAGTCGTTGTCCCAACACGGCCATTTATTTGAGTTGGTGGGTTTGAACCTGCAGAAAGCACATACATTGTTATGTCTTAGACTTTTCTGTGCATTTCTCATTTCTGGGATCAAAATGTGTGGTGAAAAGTAAAGCGATTTCACAGGTATTAAATTACTTTTGTGGTTTGAATTATTTGCTTTTTTGTCCTGGAGAGACATACCGTGAGTGAGAGTGTGGCTTCTCCAGGGTTTGTACACGATTCCTTCTTGAGAGATTGTTACATTCTCAGACTCCAAACCTTCAAAGACAAGATTAAAGTGCATCTGATGAGTGAGGTTGATAGCACTGCAAAGAGATAAGCAGCTATTCAGATTCAAAAGAAATTCAGTGTCACTGACAACTCAGTTTACCGATTTTATCACCTGTGATTTCATTAGCAGCAGGGTTGTGTCTGACTCCTGTTGAATCGCCCTTTCTTGCCTGTTCAATTGAGAATTAGAGTCAAGCACAAGATTTACATTACATTTGAGCATTTATACACTCTTAGAAGAAAAGGGTTCTGTCAGGCGCTTCATGTATAAAACCTTTTAAGCGTTCCCATCATGGGATCATTTTACGAATTCAGTTTTAATGAATTTTGTTTCAATTCATTTTTTTTTAAATTTTAATTAAAGGGTTAGTTCACCCAAAAATGAAAATTCTGTCATAAACTACTCACCCTCATGTTGTTCCACACCCGTAAGACCTTCGTTCATCTTCGGAACACAAATTAAGATGTTTTTGATTAAATCCGATGGTCCAGTGAGGCCTGCATAGCCAGTGATGACATTTCCTCTCTCAAGATCCATAAAGGTACTAAAAACATATTTAAATCAGTTCATGTGAGTACAGTGGTTCAATATTAATATTATAAAGAGACGAGAATACTTTTTGTGCACCAAAAAACAAAACAAAATAACGACTTATATAGTGATGGCCGATTTCAAAACACTGCTTCATGAAGCTTCGGAGCGTTATGAATCTTGTGTCGAATCAGTGGTTCGGAGCGCCAAAATCATGTGATTTCAGCAGTTTGGCATGCAATCCGAATCATGATTCGACACAAAAGATTCATAATGCTTCGAAGCTTACTGAAGCAGTGTTTTGAAATCGGCCATCACTATACAAGTCGTTATTTTGTTTTTTTTGGTGCACCAAAAATATTCTCCTCGCTTTATAATATTAATATTGAACCACTGTACTCACATGAACTGATTTACATATGTTTTTAGTACATTTATGGATCTTGAGAGATGAAATGTCATTGCTGTCTATGCAGGCCTCACTGAGCCATCGGATTTCAACAAAAATATCTTAATTTGTGTTCTGAAGATGAACGAAGGTCTTACGAGTGTGGAACGGCATGAAACATGAAAGTACATGAAACATGAAACTGTACACATGAACATGAAACAAGAAAGTATTATTTAAGACATTTCTCCTTATATAGAAACTTTTTGGCATAAAATATTCTTTAAAATTGGGTCAAGAACTCCAGGGTTTTATACAGAACCCCACAGAACCTTTTTTTCCCCCTAAGAATGTATGATAAAGAAACATTGTAATATACTAAAAATGAAACAGTTTTATATACAGTGTTGGGTGTAATGCATTACTAAGTAATTAATTACTGTAATTTAATTTTCCCTTAAAAAAAGTTAAATAAGGGATTACTGCTAATTTTTCTATCATTTAATTACAGTTACTTCTGATGTAATTGCATTAAAAAACAAACAAAAAAAAAACAAAAAAAAAAAAACTATAGAACAATTTTATATGAAACAATAGTGGATTTAACAATAAACTGGTTTAAGTTAAAGGAATAGTTCCCCCAAAAATGAAAATTATCCCATAATTCACTCACACTTAAGCCATCCTAGGTGTATATGACTTTCTTCTTTCAGCCGAACACAATCAGAGTTATATTAAAAAATATCCTGGCTCTTCCAAGCTTTATAATGGGAGAGAATTACATTTTGTTTTGAAGCCCAAAAAAAGCACATCCATCATTGCCTCTCGCGGTTCAAACAAATAGGGCTGACTCAAGCTCCTCCGACATTTCTCGTTAAAAATTCTCGTTTTAGACTTCTAGTTCGTGACTGCACTTCCGTGTTCAGCAATATGTCATGCGTCGAGTCAGAGGTCACTCTTCCACTGGAACTAGACTCTAGTACGATTGTTACCGGAAGCTAGTGATCATAGTTTATAAGGTTATAATTATGGATATTTTTCTTACAAAACACAGCGCTTCAGAAGGCCTTTATTTCCCCCCTGAAGCAGTATGGATTACTTTTATGATGGATGGATGTGCTTTTTTTTGGGCTTCAAAAAAAAAAAAAAGGCACCATTCTCTCCCATTATAAAGCTTGGAAGAGCCAGGAATTTTTTTTAATATAACTCTGATTATGTTTGTCTGAAAGAAGAAAGTCATATACACCTAGGATGGCTTGAGGGTGAGTAAATTCTGGGATAATTTTCATTTTTAGGTGAACTAACCCTTTAATACGGTAATTAATAAGTAAAGCAATACTTTTTAGAGTGCAATTACATTATACTTTTTAGACAGAGTAATGTATTTGCACTGTTGAAGATCTAATTAATAGCCAGTAATTAATTACTGTAATTTAATTTTCCCTTAAAAAAGTAAAATAAGTCACTCACCACATTCACAAGTGTTGATGATTTCTGCTCTGGTGCACTGCTGCTCTCTAACTCAAATGAATGTCTGTTGAGTAATAAAATAAATTGAAAGTGTGGCCATGCTTCTGATAAACTTAATGATTTTTGCACTTAATGAGTGTAATCTTTTGTTTAAAACAAATAAGTGACTTTATTGCTTATACAATCCCATTTAGGAAAGTAAAGATTTATTGCCAGTGCAATAAAGTTTAAAGCCTCAAGTGTATACCCACACTGGCTGGCGTCTGGTGGACGAGATTGAAACCGCAAAATTCGCCAAATATATTTATTTTCATCAATCTTCAAATCATCATTAAATTAACAATTAGGCTATTTTAACACAAACATGATTTAATTACTTACATTATCTCAATGTATGGGTGTAATGCATTAAATAATTACTGTAATTTAATTACTTTTTCCTTGAAAAAGTAAAGAGATTACTCTTAATTTCTGTAATTTAATTAGTTACTTCTGCATTAAATACTGTATAGAACAATTCTACATAAAACAATAGTGAATTGTAACATCTATTGTTAAAAATGTATGTTTTAAATGTAACCTTCTCCCTTTAAATACTTTCTATTCAGTTCAAGAATAATTTATGCAATTTCATATTAATCTGAAAGAATTAAAAGAGCAGTTTAATGTTGAGGTTGATATTTGGAAAGTAATAAAAATTAAGTAAATTAAATTCTTTTTAGAGCAATTAATGACACTGTTGAAGATGTAATTAATTACAGTTTTAGAGCAACTTTACCAAACACTGATGATACTAAACAAGAAGTACTGTCAGTGCAAAAGAGTTCTTGGCTGGCCTCTAGTGGTTGAGATTAAAACTGCAACTACAGGTACATCTTTAAATAAATGTGTATAGATCTTTTTATTCTAATATTTTATTTATTAAAAATGTACCTTAATGAGTTTAAAAAAAATGTGGATGAGACTGAAATTCTAACTGGTTTTTGACTCACTGGCTTATGTATCATCACTATGCGGACAGTCTGCAAAGAAATTTCAGAAATTTCAACCCCACAATACACTGCTTATTTGCTTGGTCTCTTTTTTTTCATGTTATCTTACGTTAAGCATGAGCAAGTATGCGCAAGATGCAGTTCTCTGTGTTTTGTGACAGGGCCACATTCCCACCTCATTCCTTACAAAGTTCCATAGTAGAAAAATCTTGACAGTGATGTCTAGGAATGTAGCTTATAGAAATGGCGCCGGTGACATTCTGCTACATGCCTACAGGACATGTATTGTTGCCTGTTTTCAGTCGACCATCTTTTGAGCCATGTTTTTTTTTTTAACCAAAAACACACAAAAATCACTTACTTTTTACAGTTTGCACAGAGGGCGAGGAGTGCGATGCTAACGATGAAGAGGATGATTAGGGAGAGAAAAGCAGCCTCTGGTTGCTCTGAGATCGCCCAGCCCAACAGATCTGTGCTGATTGGTGCCATGATTGTGGAACCTACAGGAAGACAGATCAATTGTCAATTGAATACATTATTTCATGTGTATAGTCACTGTGGACCTCATAACATTTTCAATTGTGCCTGAATAGTGCTTTACACAAAATAATAATAATAATAATAATAACAATCATCATCAGCCGCCAATTAAAAATAGGTTCAGAATCTGGACAGGCCACATACTTATCATTAAATTCAAAAACTCCCCAGAAATGAACACCAGCTGTTAAATGCCTTTGGACCAAGTAGCGATGCCTCATTTGTGAACGAATCATTCATTTGAGTTAGGCCTTTTTAATAAATTGGTTGGTCCAGTTCAGAAAAATCAAAATAAATAGAAGCCTGAAACTGGATCTGACTGAGCCGGTTCTAGAGTTGACTCAATTACCCGCACATAGTGGTTAACAGCTCATTGTAGAGGAACATTTTCATCGAAATCTCATGTAAATTTCAGTCTGTTTCTCATGCAAACCTAATTTATGGCTTCAGAAGACTTGGAATATAGCACAAGAGTGGTATGGGCTATTTTATGATGTTTTGGTTTCCTTTACGAAGCTTGAAAGTCTTCATGCCTTTTCATTGTAATTGGTGTTTTTTTCTGAATAACCAGAACTAAATTTCTTTGTTCCATAGAAGAAAGTTAATAATATAGGTTTAGAATGACTTAAAGGGATAATTAACCCAAAAATGAAAATTCTGTCATTTACTCACCCTTAAGTTGTTCCAAATCTGTATGAATTTCTTTGGAAGGAAGAACACGAAGGAAGATATTTGGAAGAATGTTTTGCCCCCCCACTGACTACCATAGTAGTCAAAGAAAAATAGAGTCAGTCAATGGGGGATGAGATCTGCTTGACATTTGATATTCAACAGTGCTTTGATCTGCTGGCATTGACACTATTCTTTAAGAGCTGCTGTGCAGCCAAAATTATATACCAGTTATCAATGTTAAGCTGCTTTGACACAATCTGCATTGTAAAAAGCGCTATATAAATAAAGGTGACTTGACTTGACCTGACAAACATTCTTCCAAATATCTTCTTTTGTGTTCAGCAGAACAAAGAAATGTATACAGATCTGAAACAACTTGAGGGGGAGTAAATTATGACAATTTTCATTTTTGGGTGAACTATTATACCGAATATAGAAGGCACCGCCACATTCTACGGATTTAATATTGCTCGTTTAAGATTCATATAAAACTATAACTGGGACCGTTGTCGTAATTTTACCAGAACAACAAATCAAAAACCAAAATAACCACTTATTAAGACCGTAAACCATCTTTCTTGGTGGGTATACTGTAGTGACATCTTTACCATATATATGTAATTCCAACAGTACTCAAGGTGAGGTATACGTAAACCTCACCCAAAGAAAATAAATAAATAAATAAATAGACACATGGAACAGGTTCCAGAACGAAACTTAGATCCACCTGCTCTTAGTCATTTACGAATGATGATAATTGCGCCTCTCCCAGTTTCACTGTTCAATTATTATGCTCAATGAATAAAAAGAATGTAAGACTAAAGAAACTTCCTTAAAGAGACAGAAACGAAATAATTACCTATATAATTATTATTATTCTTTTTTTTAAATCTCCATAATGAATAGGTCTGGACTTTCATACAACATAACGTGAAAAATAGGATCAAAAATATAGTGGAAAAAGTGAATAAAGTACCTGTGTAGATGATAATTCAGTGACCTCCTTCAGTCAGTGAACTGTTGTTGAAAGCGTTCAGATGCAGTCCTTGGGGAGTCTCTCCTCTGCTCTTAAACCTTACATATCGGTGAAGACAACAGACACCTGTCAGCAATAACACTGACTCTACCTTTCTGACAGGAAGGAAAAAAAGCTTTGACAAGCTCCATTTCCTCATTCTTTCACTGGAGCTGTCATCACATCAGACAGACTGCCAATCACTCATTCATTGACTCCCCGTGCAGACTCCTCCCTCTCACACCCATTTTCAGATATACTTACTGATAACTAATTACAGAAGCAAATAATAATAAAAAAAAAAAAATTCACAGTGTCTCACTACAAAAGTCATTATATCACAAACCCTCAAAAAAAAAAAAAAAATATGACAGATGAAATACCATCTGTATGAAATTCATCTGTGTGAACATCTGTATGAACATCAGTCATCAGAAATCTTACCATTCCATCTAGCTACTCCTCTTTCAGACGTCCTGAGAATCTGACAAACCTGGAAGTGCCGCCACCCTGGAAGGGCTCACCTAACTTGATTATAATCACTAACTAGTGTCTCTGTGGGTATGCTGTTAATGCAACTAACAAGATATTTGCATTTACACAAATTAAAAGATGTGTACTTTGAACCTTGGGAACAGTTTTAAAGAATTCTGACGCATGTTCCAGATAAATCTAATTTGCATATGATGTAATGTTATGTACAGTTGAGACCGAGGCTAGATGTCACAATGGCTATAATCTTAGTAACCCTAAAAAATAAATACAAAAATCATGAAAAAAAAACAACAACTGCAAAATATAAAGTTTTATAAAATTACAACACTTAAATGCAATTTTTATTAAAATATCTAGTATCTAAAATATCCAATTTGTATTGTATTTAATAGTTTTCGATAATGGAAATAAAGCTGAAAATAAAATAAAATATAAATATTAGATGAAAATGTAAACTTTAAAAACCTAAAAACAAAACTTAGATATTGCCTTGGCAACTAAGTGAAAATTTTAATTTGAAATACTAAAATTAATAAAACTGAAACATGAATCAAAAGCTACAATTTTTTTTTTTTTTTTTAAAAAGCTAAAACTAATGAAAATGACAAAAGCACATAAAATTACTAAAACCTAAATTAAAATAAAAACTAAAAATATAACAATAAAAGCTCATTTGAAACATGAATCAATACTATAATGTATAAAAAACGTAGGATTGTAGAACGAGGTATCATGTTGCCATATTCAAATAAAGATTTTAAATTGTAGGCTAAGTGTCACTAATTAAACAAGTATATGTTCAGCTAATGATCAGCCTCTTACATGTCTGCATCTCAAGAGATTGAAGAATTCAAGTGACAAATGATGTTGTATAAACAAAGTTCGGGAGAAGCACGTTCAATAATATAATGAAATAATGAAATGAAACATCAAATTGTGCAGACATTATTTTGGCCAGGCTGTCATACAAAGAAATTATGAACGCATGCAAAAACAAGAGGACCAATGAAATATTAAAAACTGATTATCAATGTATAGTCAAACCTGTAGCTGTAGTTTAAAATGTATTAAATGTATTAATTATTGTTTAAGTAATATTTATTCAATTTATTTAGTTATTACATTTCTTATTAGGTCAGTTACAAAAAGAACTGCCAATCAAGTTTATATTGTTTTATCAACTTCTCCATGTCATCATATAACTTCAATACATCATATGTATTGGAAAGCATGTGTCTCCTCTTCTTTGCTGCCATCTTGTTACTCCTAACTAGGTTAGGAGACCTCTCCAACACTCTTAAATAATTTAGGAGCTAAGACCTAGGCTGTGTCCGAAATCGCCCCCTATACCCTTAAATAGGACACTATTTGAGGGGACAGCCATTTGTAGTGGTGTCCGAAACCATAGTGGACAATGTTGAGTGCACTCATTCAATCCCACAATGCACTGCAATAACGAGCATACAACCGAGGCATGCTCAACGGCCAGAGAATACCCATAATGCACTGTGAGAGTCGCGTGCTGAATGAATTCCCGTATCTAGCCAGAAGATGGCGCCTGCAGCTGAATCAATCATCCATGCATTTTCCAAACCGCGCTGGTCCAGTATAATATCATACAGGTATAATTTCCTTTTTAATTGATCATTAAATCGTTTAATTAAGGTTTGTACATGCTAGTTTTCATGGCAGAGTTTAACAAATATTCATTACTACTGGAGCTGCCAGTTTGCTACATTTTAAATGATTAAACAGCAAGCACAAACTCAGCACTCAGTGTCCGAATTCACTCACTCGTTTCATTCACTCCTTCAAGTGGAGTATATTAGTGGAGTAATGTAGGGAATAGTGAATGAGGGTATAGGGGGCGATTTCGAACACAGCACTAGTCTTAATACTTAGGAACCTTTATGAATCACTTATCTAGGAATAAGAGTAATTTAAAAAAAAAAAAAAAAAAAAAAAAAGTACCAGGCGTTAATGTCATCAGATATATCTTTAAACTGTGAAACAATTTATGAAACTGCAAAAATGTTAAAGTTTGCGGAAACACCTAGTAGCCTATTTAATGGCAGGTTTCTATTGTGATAAAATGCCCTGCCCCAGAACCGATCAATTTATGTTCAACGAACTGTACTTTTTTTTTTCTCTATGCAATAATGTTAGGAATTTATATCAATAGCTTTTAATCAACAGCTTTTTTGTAGTTAAACAATGGTGTTTTGTAAGAAATTGAATTTATATAGGGTATACAGTGTGGAAAAGTGTGACAACCTACTATAACCTCTTGCCTCCTCTACATGCATGAGTGGTGTGAGGCTTAGTGGTTTAAAGGTTCAAACTTGAGTGCTGAAAGGGTGATTTATGAGTTCACCCATCCCATTGCTCAAGGGGGAATGTCCCTAAACATGTACTACAAGTTGCATCGGATAGAAAGTATTTGCTAAATGATGACTAATGCAATATAATACAGCGGGCTATTACTGTACAAAAAAAACCCACCAGTATGGATCCACAGTTGTTACTAATAGTAGAGGCACAACATCATCTTTCTGAGAGCGGATCCTAATGCACCAGCAGCCAATCTGAAAACAAGCATTATGGGATGTGAAAAATGCATCTAAAATACTAGAACTTTCCCTCTTAATCTGATCTGTGATTGTTTGTACATTTAGTTACTAATCCTAAAAGTGTGTTTTCTTTGCAGAATGCACAGACTGTTGCTATTTCTGGACACAGGCGTGCAATGTCATGCCTCCATTCAGTGTCACAATTTTGCATATCACAGTCACCCAGGCAACCACTTCTTTTTTGTTGTGTTGTGAATACATCATCCTTGCTGCAGCTGCTTGCATGCTGTCTATGTGACCGGGCAATGCAAGGAGCTCTATGGATTTTTAAAGAGAAACACCTCCAATAATCCCAGGGTGGGTTTCTTTTGTGAAAGAATGGCACACGTGCACTCTGTACATACGGATGCTCGCTGAGTTCGCTTGCCGTGCACGTGTGCTGGACGCACCCCAGACAGGAGCAAATCAGCTGCTCACACAATTTCCCTCAGGAAGAATTTCTGTCTCATACTCAGTCCTTCTCTCTCGCTCTCAACCAGTCTATTCCCGGTTAGAGATGCACTGATAAGCTGTTAGCCGGAGTGGAAGATTTCTGCACAGGGAACACAGATGCTCTGCATGTACTAGACGGACACACACACACGCACTCACAAGAGCCTTGAAACAGTAAGATGCCAGCTCATCTGAGCCTGGCAGAGCAGGAACGGGAGTGGAGGAAGACGGGCAGAACGGCAAAGCTGGGTCTCGCTGCGATCGCAGAGAAAGGACAGCTGAAGATGTACGACACTGCGAGGAAACCGAGAGGTTGGTGAGAAGCAGACGATAAATATGACATTCACTCCCATCGAAAACTGCTATTCTGTTCATATTTATTGCATCTGCTAATTCAGCATCCAAAATAAACTGCGTACAACTTTGAATGGGCATATGCATCCTAAAATACAGATTCTATTAGGAGCCATAAACCATTACCCATCTGATTGTATGTGCTAAATTACAAGGCATTTCTTCATGGTTAGCTCACAGTGTGACGTATTAAGAATGGGTTGTGTATGTGTGTGATGAGGCTAGCTGGGCTAAAGGTGTTTGCATCACATAATGGACGTCAGTTATGTAACATACCCTGATGACAAGCACGTCTGCTTTAATTTTCTTAGAGCAACTGACTGAAATATTCATGCATGCAAATTCAGCAGTTCTGAATGCATCATACTCCACACTTCACCCCTCGATATCACTGTCGTGGTGCTCTGGAGTGTCAAGTTCACCTCAAGAGTTCACCGCCAACACGTACTGTTCAGTCAGGCGCTGATTTTGTTGTTCTACACAGCAACAGTAAAACAAATGTTGCCTTTGTAATGGTGTACAGGCCTTGGGCGGTCTTGATTCAGAGGACAAAGTCAAAACTGGCATGAGACAGGCCTCATGTTCATCTTTATATCTGCCTTTTGGCCCTCAAGTTTTGTTTATGGATGTGTTTTTAAAGGCACTGCTATGATAGAGAGAGAACTGCATAGTATGGTGGGCCAAGCATGTATTTGCTGGAATACACTAATAAGTAAATAGGCTTATCACATTACACTTAACACTAAATTATCTTTTTTAAACCCCAGGGTAAGGAGACTTTTAATTCTGGCTAAAGTAATGTTTCATACTAGTAAAGCACCGCTTTTAACCCTGGGTTTGACTCGGTTTTGAAATCAGATGCCAAAGGTATACAGTATGAAACGCTGAACTGTGTTAAAAAGACTTTTTTGTATGTGGCTAAAATGGTTCAAGATGTATTTGCTAGCCAACGCCATGTTTTTTTATTTATTATTATTTTGTGGTTTGGTAAGATTTAATGTTTTTGGGAAAAAATTATTGTGCTCATCAAGGATGCATTTATTTGATTTGTTTTCTATTTTAATGCATTTTAAAATGTATTTTAATTACTGTGATGGCAAAGCTGAATTTTCATGG